>MNCI01011381.1:88087-117656 GCA_015680685.1 Gnetum montanum | reverse complement strand
GCACCAGTTAAATTCTTTCCCTTAACATTTTTGCAATCCACTTTGTTTTGTCCATTTCCATCTTGACATCCATTTCATTGACGTTATAGTTGTCTCTTTTTCTCCATCTTTCTTGTTCTTCTTTCTCCATTCTATTGCTACCGGAGGTTCGCTCTTAGTCATGGGGGTTCGGACCCAATTTTTTTATCTTCTCCTAATCCCTACACCTTCGATAATCACCATTAGTATATCTCCATATCCGTATCAGCCATACCACAACTCAGCCAATGGAACTTTTACTGAAGCAAGGTATCAATTGCAATATGATTCATTTACCCTTGCTAATATTAAGACTATGTTGTGTGTGCAGATGGCAATCATGCAACAAGGGATTGGATCTGGAGAGAACACTTGGAATGGAGCGGTGCTGAGCAACTATGCAAGGAGCAAGATCGATGGCGTGCTTATGGGTGGACAACAAAAGGCACAATCTTGGCGTTGGCAGCAACAAAACTTCTTTCTCTCTCTCTTTCTTAGCTACCAAATAAGGCCTGATGTCAAATGTATAAAGTGTTCACTCTTGTTGTTGTGAACACCAGTTTTGTCTTATCTTGTAATGATGATCCGTTCAGATGTCATCCCATTAGTTCCATTTTTAGTCAATAATCCCATACCATCCCAATATTTTGTAAGGAACTCGAGGATGAGTTTTTATTTAGTCCTGGGGGTATGATGGGATGCGATATCGCATGGGCAGCGATATCGTGTATGCGATATCGTGGTGCGTCGCCAAGTCTATAAATAAGAGGCGGCTTTCCCTTGTTTGAGCATCTAGGCCTAGACTGTAGTGAAACTCTAGTAGTTTTACCTCTCCAGAGATAGAATAATTTCCATGTGCCCGCAGTAGGAGTTCCAAAGTGAACGGATCTTTATTCGAGCAAATATTGTACCTGAACACAAGTTTGTGTACGGAAATAAAGATGAACTTCTTGGATAAACCTTACAGTGCATGGACTAAGCTAAATAGGCTAAATAGGACTTTATTTATTATTATTTATTGTTTATTCTTTAAATTCTTTATTAGTTCGTTAATTCTCTCTCAACCCTTCTCCCATAGTTAAGTGCATTTAGTACGACTGCTTCGAGCACGTGCGTTACGCTTGGTGATCCCAACAACGACTAGCGTTTGGCAACCAAGGTTGCAGTAGTTCAGGGTGTGAACGGTAAGTGGGAATGGATACTGATGCTAGGTTAATTAAGGCTTAGTTAGTTAGTCAAAGTTAGTTAATTAGTCTCTTCACCCTTCACCTCATCAGCATAGGAGATAAAACCGAAAAGATATAAAAATCACATACCTCAAACTTATTTAACAATACAACCGTGACAAATACAAGTAAGTTTGGGAAGATAATGAACGATTAACCTTAAATGTTCCATAAGGCGTGTAGGCACTTAGTCTATAGAGTTCGACCGAATCGCGTGTGTAACGCTCGGTTGAGTGTAGGGGTATCTCGCCACTCATCAACAATAGTTTCTAAAAAAGGTGGAAAATGGCAAGTTTGTGTAAACTATAGGAAGCTTAATCAAAACAAAAAGAAAGATCATTTTCTCTTACCTTACATAGACTAGATTTTGGAGAAATTGGAAAGGCAAGAGTACTATTGCGTTTTAGATGGGTTTAGTCGTCATAATCAAGTAGCCATTGCACCTAAAGATAAGCATAAAATGACCTTTACATGTCCATATGGAAATTTTCCTTCCCATTAGATACCTTTCAACCTTTGAAATACATCTACTACCTTCCAAAGAGCCATGATATCAATATTCTTTGATATGTTAGAAGATTATGTAAAGGTATTCATGGATAATTTTTTGGTCTACGAGGATACTTATGAACAAACATTACAACACTTAGAATGTGTTTTAGATATATGTATTGATAAAAATTTAAAATTAAGTTGGGAAAAAAGTCATTTAATGGTTACAAGTGATATAGTATTAGGACATGTCATTCTAAGTAGGGGATAAGAATAAATGAGAAGAAATTTTAAGTAATATCTACACTCTGCGCTCCAACTAACCTAAAGACTCTTCAATCCTTTTAAGGACATGCTGGATATTATAGGTGATTTATTAAATATTTCTCAAAAATAGCTAAATCACTTTACATGCTCCTAGAAAAGGATGCTTCTTTTACATGGACTCATGATTGTCAACAAGCATGCTTTGAACTAAATCAAAGAGTAACCACTGCCCCTATACTCAATGCATCTAATTGGGATTTTCCATTTGATTTGATGTGCACTACTAGTGACACCATTGGAAGGGTAGTTTTGGGACAATATATAGATAATAAACTATTGGTGACCATTTGGGACTACCAATGTGGGGTGGCCTCACGATCTCATGACCTTGGGAAGTCACGAGATTGAAGGTGTTCTTTGAACAAGGTTTAGGTGCTTGTTGGTCTATGGAAACACCAAGGCCCAGATACCTCCAAATAAACTTAGTAGTTATGAAATGTAGTAGATGTGAGTATGTGTTTGCTCTTGTGAATGTTGAAATGGTTGGGTTATGTATGAAACTTTAATTGGCTATCATAAAAGAGATTTGGCTAACTTTGTCAAATACTATGAGTTGTTGAAGGTTCCTATTTTGTTCAATCACTTAGTCTATATGGTCCCTATAATACCTACTTATAACAAATAAAATTTTACAAAAACATTTGAGCTCAATTCTGGCAATCTACTCCTAATTTCCCCTAGAGAGAGTTTCACAAGAAAACTAGATATAGGTAGGGCAAGATTCAATGGACATAGAGAAAGAAAGAAAAGCAGTATTGCGTGAAATCTTAAATATTTAAGTAAGATAAATTGACATGAGGAAACATTTCACATTAAAGCTATTCCTAATTTAATAACTATGAATTGAACAAACTTTCTGAGCTCAACAAACAATTTCATAAAGACAATCTTATTATACTACCAAAAATTGCTACATAAACTACAACGTATAAGTTTGTATTTTGGTTAGTTAATAGATGTCAAAGATTGCATTCAACAGAGCTTTCAAAAAGATTTGACAATTTCTCGATTAAAATACCAAGGTAAAACACTTTAAAAAATGAAGCTATTTCGATCCCATCAAAATACCAAAGATTTTCTAAACCCTTAAGGCTTGAAACAAATAAGGCAATTACTGTGAAGTTGCTCAATTGGCTCTTTTATAGCAATCTTAATAGAAGTCTTAATATTACGTAATAACAAACATTACTACTAAATTGCTCTTGAGGCTTCCAACAACATGAGCTCTTCTATGAAAAATATTAATAGGAGTTTACTACTGCACTGTATAGAGCTATATGAACAATCTAGAACAACTCCCAAAATTAAATGCCAAACATAATACTATCTAAACCATTAGCTAAGCAACTAAAAAAAATGAAAAGTGAACTCATAGGATTAAAACAAAGTAGCCAAATTGATGTCTTTAGCAAGCCATCTTACAAGAATTCTTCAAATGTTTTTTCCCAAATCTTCCTCCTCTTCTTTTTTCACCACCAAGCTCCTTTTATACTAGCTTTGGGTGGTTACAAACGTTGTGAAAGGTTATGGGTATTACAAACATCCAGGAGGATTAATCCATAACACTTATAACTACCTTTCTTTTTCCTTTTTTTAGAATAAAAACAAATAATTTAATCAAGGTGCAATCTACTTTTTAAAGATAATTTTAAATGTTGAGAATCCTTAGAACATAAAATACTCCATCCTGAAATTGAAATTCTAGCCAAAAACCTCATGTTTAGTGTGGGTTTCATGGCGACCACGTGTCCATTGTCAAGCTTGCCTTTGGGAACATAGGAATAATCGCCTCTATCCACCTTATTCTATCTACACAAATCAAATCGTGGTGCATCATTGCTTAGTGTATCCAATAAAAACCTGATCGCGACACCTCTTTGAAGAAAAGCAGGAAGAGCACCGGCAAGTCTTTCTGGTGATTTGCAAGGGCCACCATCATTTCTGTTTTCAGCAATGGTTTTGCTAAAATTGTAGGCGTTGGCGTCGCCGGGAACATAGGCGATGCAAGCAGGTGAGGGTTTCTAACAGCATTCAGCTCTAACAATGGAACCAATTTCAGGTCCTCCAACAATAGCAAGAGATAACGCGGCACCAAGGGATGGAATTACAAATGGAGCCATTGAGTAGAATATGGGGACAAAGTTGTAAAATTTCAAGGCGGCACCACCAGTGTGATTGAATGACTCCGATGGCTGGCCCTAGATCAGTGATGTGAATTCTTAGTTCATACTCTCGCAGAACTTCGGCAATAGGGGCTGTAGACAGAGACAGACGATTCGGTGCTGCCATCTGAGGGCCCATACGATGCACGCCTTTGTGGCTCTGACACCTGTTATTCTGTCAATTCTTCTGGGCACCACCGACTCTTCTTGCATTTCAACACATTTCTCGGTGTCACTGGTAAAGAGTTATAGGTTGTAATGGCATCCTCCTCTAAATTCTGCGGTATGGATTTTGAAGTGTGGCATGTGTTTGAAAAAATGCCTAAATGTAACATTGTGTAACATAACAACAATATTAATAATGCTATTGTGTTACAAAGGGATCATAAATTTTATTGGATAACCCATGCTCTTCTCCATGGCCAGGCTACCATTATATTTTTTTATTGTTTAATATGGCATGATCCCTACTTGTTTGTTTATTTACGGATCATTTTGCAGTGTTTCTGTGTAAAATCTCCAGGTTTCTGCTATTTCCATTCGGCAAACTTTTCCTGAGCATTCACTTGATCTTTCCTTTTAAGGAAAGATGGGTATTGCATATCCTTGAGCTCACGTGTCTCATTATTGCCTTATTGCCTATTCTTGATGAAAAAAGAAGAGCAAAATCTTTCTAGGAAATGTTCATACTTAACGTTTAAGCAAAAACATCATTGTCTGTGCAGATCTTTTGCATTCAAGATTATAGAGTCCAAAGGCCTCCAACAAACAGAGTAGATTTTGCAAATAAAACGAGATTCCTTGATCATGCCCCTGTTATAATTTGTATCATTCCTGAGTTTCCCGAGGAAAACTGGATCGCCTAATGTCAAATGAAATATTCTTTGTTCTACAGTGATAACGTGAGAAATAGCTGGCTCAGGAACATCAGTATATTTAAATTCTTCCAAACTTTAAGGTGCCGTATTCAATAATGAATTCACTTGATTTTGGTAGAGTTCCTAATATAGAACTTGATCTTTGATCTTTTTGATACTTGATCTTTTTGATAGCCCCCATCCTAGAAAACCCATTGTCATCAAGAATGGGACTCAAACCCATTACATCTCTTTTCCATCGTTATTTTTTATTATTACTATTGTAACCTTTGCCTTAAAATTTCAAAGATAAGAAGTGAAATCTTTTTTTATGTCTACTCCATCAAATGGTCCAATGTGACAACATCAAACACAAGTAAATGTGACAACATAAAACACAAGTAATTTATTATGTCTCTAAAATTTTGGTCCAATGTGACAACATCAAACACAAGTAAAACACAAGTAAATGTGACAATATAAAACACAAGTAATTTATTATGTCTCTAAAATTTTAGACCAAACTCAAGTAAATTACACAACTATTGGCCATTGTGTATGCTTTGGATAAATTTAGACATTACTTAATAGGATATAAAACTAGAGTTTACATTGATCATTCAGCCATTAAATTTTTAGCTATTAAAAAAAAAGAAATTTTTAGCTATTAAAAAAAAAGAAAATGTTAGGATCATGAGATGGTACCTATTACTCCAAGAATTTGATCTTGGCATTTTAGGTAAAAGGGGTAGAGAAAATGTTGTGGCATACAACCTTTTTTGATTGGAAACAAAGGTTTTTGATTAGAAACAAAGGTTGAAAATAGAACAAAAGGAGAAATTCATGATGAATTCCTTGATGAACAACTCTTTTCATAAAGAAAGATCCTTGGTTTGTTGATATAGTAAATTATCTTGCCACTATGAAAACCCCAACCCAATGGAGTAAAGTAAAGAAGAAATCTTGCTTAAGAAATATCTTTAAATAGATTTGGAATAAACCATACCTTTATAGAGTATGTAAAGACAATGTAGCAAGACAATGTGTGGCTGAGGATGAGTAATAAGAAATTTTACATGTGTCATGATGACCTTGGAGGTGGACATTTTGATAGGAGACAGACGGTATCAAAATATTGTAAAGTGTATTTTATTGACCTTCAATATTTAAAGATGTACATAAATATGTACAGGAATGTGATAAACCCTAAATCCCAAACCCTAAACCCTAGTAACCAAAAGACAAGAAATGCCATTAAATCAAACCTTACTAACTTAACCATTTGATGTGTGGGGTATAGACTTTTTAGGACCATTTCCATTATCTAATGGCTGTCAATACATTCTGGTTTGTATAGACTACGTTACTAAGTGGGTAGAAGCTAAAGGCATCCCAACAAGTAATCATTCTTAGGGAAAATATTTTAACACAATTTGAAACTCCACAAGTAATCATAAATGATTATGAAACCCATTTGGTAAATAGAACAATGGAAAAATTCCTTAAGTCTTGTGGAATTCAACATAAGATAGCTATTGCTGATCATCCTAAAAAAAATGGTCAAGTAGAAAATGTAAATAAAATCATTCTTAAGATACTGACCACATCGATGAGGCCTCGTTGATGCATCTCACCTTGCATCAATGAGGCCTTATCTGTTTGTCGCCTATAAATACATGCCTACCAATCGCATTTATGGCAATCTAGATTTCAGTAGTAGTGAAGCTCTTGCATTTTTTCCTTTTGAAAGTTAGAATTTTTTCTCCTGAGTGCTTGTAGCAGGATTCATTGAGTGTACGGATTTTTATTCGAGCATTGTTGTACTTGAGCATGACAATGTGTGCAGCAATAAAGATGAGCTTTCTGATAAACCTTGCAGCACTTTGGATAAATTAGCTATTTTATTTATACATTCAATGTTTTCAGTTATTTGTTAATTGTTCTCAACTATTTCACAAATATTTTCTAGCAATTGAGTTAATGAGGTTATTAAGCCAGATAGATTAAATACATAAGTACGACTGCTTCGAGTGTAACATGTATTCGCTTGGTAATCCCAGCAGTGTTATTACTTGGTACACCCAGTAGCATAGTGCTTGATCGCCTAGTAGCAGATACGTGGGTTAGGACATGTACGGAAAGTGGGAACGGATACTTATGTTAGGATTAATGATGAGTGGCGAGGTACCCCTACATTCAGCCATACAAATATGAGTGTTCTCATGCACGATCTGATCGAACTTCGCAGACAGACTAGTTGTGGCACCTAGACAATTATCCTTAGGTCACAGTTCACTGTCTTCCCACCTAGACTAGTATTATATTTGTCACGTATGGTTTAGTCCAGGGTGAGGTGTATGATGTGTTCTAATCTAATGCTACTCCTGAAGGCAATGGAAAGTAATATCAAATTAACTAATCTAGGAGGAAAGGGTAAGAGAATCTAATCTAGCCTAAGTGCGATGAGCATCCATTTCTTGATCATCTGTACACATCTTGGACTTCGTGCACGACTACCACTGGGATTACCAAGCGCAGATCCTAGGTATGCCATTGGGTTACCAAGTAGTCACACTTAAATGCTCGTAATCAAGTCGTACTTATTCCACATTACTAGGAGATAAGGGTGAGAGACTAATTAAGAAAGTAGTAAATAACAATTAAATAAATAAATAAATAACAAAGTGAATGCTGCAATGATGAAGTAATCTCAATCTTTATTGCCGATCATGTGCGTGTCCAAGTACGTCATACTCGAATAAAGGATGCTGTACAATTACTTTCACCACACTACGAGCAGACACTGGAAAATAATCTATCTCTGGAAGGGGAAAATTGCCAAAGCTTCGCTATAATCTAACTCCTAATGATGAACAAGGGAGAGTTGCTTCTTATTTATAGGCATTGCAGCGGACTGCGATATTGCGTACGCGATATCGCAGGGGAAGACGCAATATCGCGGGGGATGCGATATTGCGATAGACGTGATATCGCATCCCATCAATTAGTTAAATGCTAGTAAATTAGTTAATCTAGATTAGTTAATTAAATTACTTTTATCCATATTTGAGCATCGATCTATAAAACATAAAAAATGATAACAATCAAATGCCTCAGTTACACTTAACCATACCAACAAATGTCACAAGTGTAATTGGGAAGACAATGATTAACCTTAAGACTAGATTCACTTCCTAAGGGGCTAGTGCATTGGAAACAACGAAGTCCACGGAATTCGACCAGATCGTGCATGAATGCTTTGTGATTTGTATGGTTGGGTGTAGGGGTACCTTGCCGCTCATCAATTAACAAAACCTATATGTGCTAAGAAGAAAGATTGGTCTAAAAATTACATGATGCACTTTTGGCCAATAGGATTACATATAAACCAAGTTTAGGCTATTCACCTTATCAATTGATTTATGGGAAACAATGTCTATTGCCTATAGAAATCAAATACCAATCTTTATGATTAGCACAACAATTGAATTTTGATGAGGAAATAAATCATGACTTTAGAATGATTCAAATGCATGAACTTGATGAAATGAGATTGCATGCACTTGACAAGAAAAAATTATAAAAAAATGAAGAGTCTACATCATAAGAATATTTTTAAGAAACATTTTTCAATAGGTGATAAAGTAATTTTGTATAATATGAGACTACATAAATTTCCATGTAAGTTAACAACTCGATGGGAATGCCCTTATCTAGTGGTACAACCCCACAATAATGGTAGTGTTTTAATTTCACGTATTGATGAATTATCAACTACATTTTTAGTTAATGGTCAAGGAATTAAGTTATACCATCAACATCAAATTGATGAATTGGGATAGGATGAACTAGTAGAGCTAGGTGAACCAACTTATCCAGAGGACAATGAGGAAAATGAAAAGAGTCAATTAGAAGTCCAAGCCATGGGTAGTAACCTTAAGCAAAATTCTTATGTAATAATGTAATGTAATAAATGAAGTGTTTTAGTCTATAGCTTTTGCCTTAAAAATTATAGAGGACAATAAGCAATTTTATTGTTAGTTGGAACTTTAAAGAATTCATTAGCATCATGTCTAGAATTCAAGAGAGAAGGACAACTTCCCCTACCTTGAGATTGGTTGATTTAAATCCAAAATTCATCTAAGGATGAGCCTTATACTAATAAATAAATAAATTATGTTAATTAATTAATTTTCTTCTTTATCATATTCTTCAAATTTTTTTTAAGTTTCATGAATCATATGAATAATAACTAGGTTTGGTTCTTAAGTATCTAAGAATGGTTCGAGTAATTACTTTCTTGGATAAGTCAATAAGGAGAAAAGGGTGTGTCATTGGGCCTAGCCACAAAGGTGACTCTAGCATGAGAAACTTTATTAGCATCCAATCCATTAACTAGGTATAAAAATGCCTTTTACCCCCACAAGAACCTCATGATTGAAGAAGGCCTTATTATCTACTTCCACTAAGTGAAAAAAAGCATTGAAAGCACATCTAGTTTAAAAAAATTGAAAGAAATTACCAATATGAGCAAAGGGCCCCACAAGAACCTTCAATCATGAGTAGGAACACACTCCCACAAGAACCTTACAATTGGAGTGATGCTCACAGCTCATAATTTTAAGCATCTTTCAAGAACCTCCTTCCGTAAGTAGAGTGTCTATGGGTGAAGCAGCAATTTCTCATACTTATTCTCTATGCTATCATCTTTTAGCTAGGTTATGACACTCAATAAGGTGGATTAACTTATCTTACAAGGTATTTTATTACTTCCTTTTTTTTTTTGCCCATTTACCGTACCAAGCTTATTCTATCCTTTGTTTCATGTTACTTTCTAATTTAAAGATTATTTTTTATCCCTATTTTTGCTTATATCTTTTTGGTTGTATCCCTCCTACTTTTTATTGAGTGCCATCTATTCTTGGTACTTCTAGCCCTAGGGTCTTACCTGTGTTTCCCATTATGCCCTCCATAGGTGTTAGTGGTCGAGATCCCTACTATGGCGGAGCATTATGGATACTAACGTTTGTAAGGCCCACACCTACTCGTATTTTATACATAGTGAGGGATATTTAAAATCCTTGGCATAATTTTACTTTTTGGTATATCCTCTTGTCCAGCCCAATTTCCATTTCCTCAATAAATCTTTTAACTAATTAACCTAGGTATGGGACATATCTTAGATTAATTAGAGGGGGGATAACCAACTTTAAATGGATAGGATAGTATGGTATAACCAACATGGAAGTTGAAAAATGAGTTTGATGTAAGAAATGCATCTCAAATCCTTAAAACTTAGGAAAGGTTAAGACCTTGAGCTTGTAAGAAATTTTTGCACCAAATGAAGCAAACCTTGTGAGGTGATGTTGAGCCTAGTTAATCCTAGGAACGACCTTCCTAACAAACTTATATGTGGACTCCTATCCAAATAATAAGAATTAATCATAAGAAGTGAAAAAAAGAATAAAATTTTATACATTATTAAGTGAATAAAATTATTACATTATTATCGATTTGTATCGAGTTATGCGATGTCAATTGATTAGGACAAATTATTTTATCGAGGATATCGAGGCATCGATGTCCATAGGTGTTGTTAGTAGAAGCCTAAACTTCATGAAATTGGCCGTATCGAGAGACATTGCAGATTCGATGTCTCATTAAAATTAAACTCAAGGTATATTGATTATAGTGATATAAGTCGATACGATGCAAAACAAAATTCAGGTTATCGAGATGTGAAATAATAGAGTTATTGATTCATATCAATTTAGTTGATATGAATCGAGGAAGAACAAATTTGACTAAATATCTCGGATTTGAATAGCGTGGCCTTGATAAAGTTCAATATGTTGTTCGGACATATCGATTCAGGCTGACCAAATCGATGAGGATTAATAGGACTAAAATTTTCCTGAGTGTCTCGTGTGTTATCAGTTTGATTACGATATAAATTAATACATCAAAAGTCTAAATATTCTATATATCGATCTATATTGATTCATCGATTAAGTTCGACCCAAAATTTACCGATCCAAATCGATGCAGCCATAAATATCGATATTGTTAAAATTTGGAAAAAAAATAAAAGTAACAAAACCGCTGTGGTAGTAGGAGGCCTCTGATCTCTTTTTTGATTAGGTCCAATTTTTGCCTTATCACTAAAATCATAGTGCCTCCTTAGGAGGGACCATGGAAAATATTGGGATCTCCACAATCGAACAACACCATCGTTCAATCTCCATCATTCTTTTCGTAGGTAAGGTTTACTTACCTACTGTAACTAGTTCTCTCAAGATTAACAATGGAACGATAATTTTGTTTTTGTTTTTTTCCCATGCACAACTCTTACCCTAGTATAAAATGGCTGAATCCTTAAGCGCAGAGCAGCAAATCAAGGTAAGCATGGTGTTTACCAAGGAAATAGTTGATACTTTTAATATGCTTGACATTTTGGTTATATTACAGGCACCTAGGAGTGAATGCTTGAAATTGTCTCCTTGGCACCATAAGGCCAATTACCCCGAGTGGTTTGACCACACGGATGTGGCAATGTAGCAGTAGCTTGAGTTGATGGGGTGTGAGGCCTTTATTCAACCCCCCATAGACTGGTTTATATAGGAGAAGATCTTGGAATTTTATGGGAACCTTAAGCCGCAGCTCACTAAGGCAAATCCCTCAGAGTGTTATTTGATCTTGTTCATTAGAAAGATGCTGGTAAAAGTGATGACGACCAAGATGCAAGAGTGGTTTGGGCTACTGGCTAGGGGGGATGACATTTTTTGACCTAAGGCAAGCACAAAAGAGAAGTATGAACTCTTCCACTAACTCATCTGTGAGTTAGATTCTGGGTGGTTGCAGGCACAAGGTTTACACTTCATAAACCTTTGGCCAAAACACCATGTAGTGGCACAGATGATCATGATGAACGTCTTATCATCCACACATACGACTTATGTGCTTAGTCCTACACTCTGTGTCATGAAAGCCCTGAAGTTTGAGGAGGAAGCAAATTTTGGTTACCTCCTGATCAAGTACCTCATTTACCACTATAGTGATGATTCTTTGAAGCTTTGCTTTTCATTCCTCATCTCAGCAATCCTCTAGAAGTGTAAAGTCCTAAAGCTTCATATGGTAATGAAGGTGCACCTCATAGTCCTAAAAAAGAACACCTTCATCCATTCCTTAATGATTTATATAAAGGTTGGGTCATTTGTCAAGGAATTAGAAGAACCAAACTCTTCATTGGCCCTTGAAGCTAGTGATGTTTGGGAGTTAAGGGATGAGATTCACAACTAGCTCTAGGAGGTTTGGTCCACACAACGAGAGATCTTGATAGTGCTGAAGAGGGTTAGTTTAACCCTCATCACCATGGATAAGAGGGTGGTGGACATTGAAAAACATGTTCACCCTCAAATCTAAGATTATGACAAAGTTGAAGAACCCTCTCATTTCAAAGAGGATATAGACGTGGAGGGAGGATCATAGGCTTGATTCTTGTCTCAAGTTTCATTTTATTTTTGTTTGTATGGCTATGTAGCCATTATAATGATGCATGAAAAAATTAATTTTTGTTTTAACACTCGACAATTATGTATGGATGGTTAACAATCAATGTTGTTTTTTTTTTGGACTTGTTTATACACACACACATCATCCGTTTATAATGTAATTTAGTTTAATTTTCTTTGCACTTGGATGTAATATGAATGTGGCACCAATATTTCATATTGATTGTCAACTTTAATTGTTTTTATAGCCACTTTATTAGCTTTGTATGATGTAGGATAAAAACTTATATTTATTGAAAATATAATTATTCTCTTTTTACCTTAATTGGCCAAGCACTAGTCAAAGGCTAGTTTGAGGCTGTGTTGAACCCTCGATTGTTCAAGTTTTTAACTTAAGCTTTACTCTTTATTTTTTTTTTACTATTTTACGTTATTGAAGATCATCGATTTTTGTGATAACTATCAACAAGTACTAATTGTTTTATTAAGTCTTTCTTATCGCAAGTCATCATAAGATCGGTGAAAATCAACATAAAAAAATATCAATCCTCATATTTAGCACAATATGGATCGATAACATTGAATTTTAGGAGAAAGTACCTTGTGGAGGAATCTAGATATCGATCTACATCATTGGGCTGATCTAAATCAAGCATCAAACAGCACAAAGACCACTATATAGTTTGATACTCTATAATTAATTGACACCGAATCCTTTGATGTAGATTGATTTTTGTAAATAATGATTTTCTTAATTTTGGTTAAGTCTTCTTTTGTATAAATGAAGAAACTTAATGTTGAATGGGAGATTTTTACCAACCTTAATAGAAACCCATACCAAATTGAACCCCTTTCTAAATTCTTGTATTGAAAGTTGTTAAGGAAGATTGTTGACACTTTGTGGCAATTAACAATCATTAGATGTTTTATGAGGTTGTGAAGTTGCTATATTGTGAAGAAAGAAGAGCAGGATGAGGACTTTGATTTTACTTATGAGTGACAATCATAAGTGTGAAATTTTTAATTAAATTTGGATCTAATTATTTGTTATCTTGATGATCTTTTTGACTTTGAACTGTTCCTCCATGGATACGACTCATGGGTTACTCATAGACGAGGTGACATTTTTTCTAAGAAGATAATTATAAGGGTAACATAACACCAAACTTTGGCTGGCTCATCAAATTATGACATTAACTAATGGAGCATTGATTCTCTTATGATATCAGGCAGTGAGCTCACGTCATCCATTTCACTCAACTCCATGAAGTTATTTCGTGTTAAAAGCATGAGACCCTTTCTTAATTACAACTTATAAAAGAATTCATTACCTTGATACTTAATGGACTTAGAAAGGATCAACTAGAATAGATAAGGGTGTGGCTTTAAGGGAATTAGTCAGCTTTTGTACCTACCTACCTTCTTGAGTTTTATGGGTATTCTCATCAATTCCTCACCATTCCTACTGTTGACCACTAACAGGAAGAATTTCTTTACATGGTGTGGTNAAAAAAAAAAAAAAAAAAAAAAAAAAAAAAAAACCATGAGAATTCAAAGCACACCCCTCAGATAAGATAATGAGCTACAAGTACTAGTTGTGGGGTTGGAAAGACATGTTATCCATGCCTGAAGGCACCCCTCTAACTAAGGTCCTTTCTACCTTCTTGCTTCACTTTTCTTCTCTATTTGGAATGATGGATGATCTTTGAGAGTGATCATGAACTCTGGAGGTTGAATGGTCTAAATGTGCCAATGCAAAGTCACTGTACATGGATGGACATGGTTCCAACTATGGATGGGACAATGTTGGGTCACATTAACCACACGTTCCACAAGAACTTCATGTGACCTGGATGTGAGACTCCATTACCACACACACACATACTCTCCCATTGTTCAACTTTGCACATCCACCACCTTACTCGCTCCTATCATGCTTAATTAATGTGTAACTTTTGGTGTGTCCTTGATGCCCATGAACTCTTAGGCATTAGGACATGTAAGGGCATTAATGGTATGAGTTTGCTATGGGGAGGTTCCACTTGCATACTCTTTGGTTTGGTTCCAATAAACTTCATGTTCCTTTGTTATTTCACATTCAATTTCATCATTCTAATACAAGAAGCATTTAGTTTTTCACTCCTTGGCATATGTAATTTTTTCCAAATCTCCTTTCCTAAACAAATCTCATGTTCTCTTCCATGATTTTCATCATTCTAGGCTTTTCTAGCTTTCTTTGGACTCTAATTTCATCTTAAAATGATTGCAAATGGTTGGATTGAGATGTGTCGACACAACTCGATGCATCAATGCATCCTCGTTGATGTAGTTTGATGCATCAATGCATCTCAAAAAACCTATAAATACACATAAACACTTTGTAATTTCTCACATTTGCATCCAAATGTAAGGGGAGTTTTTACCATTTTTCGAAGCTCAAAGACCTTTTAAGCACCATAACTTCCACATTGCTTGTCTGATTAACCTTGTTTTTCAATTCCTTAGCTACCAGTTATGCTTTACATCATGGTGACCACAAACCTTTGGTTTATGACCAAAAAATTTTCAAATTTTTTCCAACTCCCCAGGGTTTAACTATTAAAATAACATTAAAACTCATATATACACCAAGTTAAACCTCATAAACAAACTTTGCTAGCTAATGAATAAAATAATGAACCTGCCATGATCACAAATGAACCTAAGTGTAACTTAACCAAATGAGAGAGGTATCAAAAAGGAACTAAGGGTTACACATTAATTACTAATCCTTGGTTATGTTTGTGATCACAAATGGCACCAAAGAGGGAAGCACCAATAGGAGGATTATCACAACCAAGGGGCAAGCATCCATGAGGAGGAAGGAGCCACAATAGCCATAGCAGCCCCAGGAATAGGAAGCTGAAGCAACTCATGTGAAGGGACCTCTTCGAGAGGATCCTAAAGTGGAATTTGTTTGGTAGATTCCCACTATTGAAATTGACTAATCAAGGAAAGATGAGGTGCCAAGGCCAAGACCCAATTTGGAGGACACATTAATGGAGGCCTACCTTGAGAAGATCCGGACCAAGGAGGTCTAGAGTTCGGTTATCCAAGAACTCAACTTTAGATCCTTCTTGGAAGTAGCACCTAAGGAATTCCACACACAACTATAGAGTCTCCCATGTGGCCCATTTTCTTCTCTAGTGAAGAATGGTACATTAGGGAGACTTACCTATTCTAGAGTAATCAATAGGGAGATGCGATAGTTAAAATCAAAGATATTATTGTCTCCTACTCGGTTGAGGCCATTGTAGAGGTCCTTCACTTGCCTGATACAGGGGCAACTTTAACAGAGATCCATCTAGGCCTAAAGCCAAGAAAGAGTGAGTCCAACATTGCTATGGGGTGGATTGTAAGGAGTATAGTGCACTAACCAAGGTAGAGCATGCATATTTTAAGATAGTAGCCTATCACTTGAACCCCATGATGAGGCTTAGTAAGGTCACAACCTTCTCTACCTGTGTGTGCACTACTCTAAGCAGTGGATTCCTTATCAACCTTTCTTAGCTCATCTACCTGGAGATAGAGAATTGCTTCAAAGAAAATGAGTGAGAAAGGAAGACACTCTCCTTTCCATGCCTCATGAGAAAACTCTATAGAAGGGGAGGCATAACAGGCTATGTAAATGATACACTCCACCATGCACCTGCAGCATCATGATAGGAGATGATGAAAGACAAAGTAGCTATGAAGCTACAAGAAGAGAAGCGGCCACCACTGCCACCTATCGAGGAGACCACACCAGAAATGCACATAGCTACAAAAAGGATCAAAAAACCTGGTGAATAGCTACTATGACAACACTAGTGTTTGGCAAGTACTAGAGAGCCATCGGTTTACCATCCAGCATTGAGCCATCTCAACAAGGTTACTAGGATCATCAACTAGCTGGAGGAAACCATCCCACTGTTCTTTACACAACAAATGTAGGCACTTGTGAGAATGAATCCTAGCCCCTGAGAAATTGTAGTGTCCATCCTTGGACAAGAATTTCCTAAGATCTCTTAAAAAGTTGCAACTTTCTCAGTGCACCTAGAGGAAAATGAGGGGGCAACTATCCTAGTGACGAAGCACCATGAACAAGGGATAATGGTGAAAGTGATGAATAAGGTCATAAAAGCTAATGTGGTAGTAGTACTAGACATTATTGCCATGGTAGGTGTTCAAGCATCCATAGGAGTAGGGAGTGGTCAACTTAGTGTAGCTCAACACAAGGAAGTATTGCATCAATTGGTGGAAACTAGGCAACTGCTTCTATAGATCTTTGATCTCCTAGATGAAATTACAGCAACCCAGTTAGAGTTGTTAGAGACTAAGTGCAACCAAACCATTACCAATGCCCACTTGTAGATAGCCACCACAAAAAATCAATGGTTTTCTACTAAATTTGTAGAGTTACGGGTCTATCTCTCTAACCCCACCATTTTGAATAGAAATGAAGCTTTCCAATAGCTTCAACAAAGACTCAAAGAGGTTGAGAATGCGAAGGAGACTATGGTATTTGATGCCTCCTTATCAAAAGTCTTAGCATTCAACACTGATAAGGATTTAGCTTAAGTTTGCAAAGAGAACTTGGTCCTCATCAAGGATATTGATCACCTATGTAATGTCAAGTAGCAAAAGGATTAAACGGTCAAATTTATCTGACAACAACAGAAGTAGTGAGCCAAGGTGAACCTTGACCTGAGGAGGTTGGCAGTGGAGAATCGAAATCTTTCCATGGAGGAAGTCTGAGTGCTTCACTAGAAAATGACCATTGAGGTAGCTACCTAGAAGAATGAGGCCCTAAAATTTGAATGGATAAAAAACCATTACATGGACTAGGTTAGGCTCCTCAAGAAGGTAAATGAGAAGTAGATTCAGTTGTCCATGCAAAAGATGAATGAGGCTCTCGAGCAACTCCACCAAAGGGACGGTGTGTGGCAACCAATTTTTGATGGTTTAAACACATATAACAAAGCTAAGATCCACCTAAAGGAGTTGCAAATTGAGGAGATGACTAAATATATGGAGATTGCCATCTCTAATATACAAACATTGCTATGCTGATTGTAAGGAGGCCAAGGACAAAGTTGGAAAAGTAGTTGGCTAGTGCATACCTCATATACAAGGCAAAATTCAAGCACCACAATGAGACAAAACAATAGTTCAAGATAGCCAACGTGGAGCTTGAAGTTCTCAGGAGTTGATTTCCTAATCAACAATCGATTATTAACACTTGGCCAAGAGAATGAATGACTACCACGACTTGCAAAACCTTGTAAAGATGTTCGACATTAAACGAAAATAATTCATAGCATGGTTCATCAATGCCAAAGAACTATTCCCAAAAATGCCATACTCATGGAACATCCGTGTACTAGCCCATATTGGTAAAGGTGCATGGACTATGTATGATGACAAAGTGAGGAAGAGAAGATGAAATTATTGATGGATGCTTTTAAACATCTACTAAAAGTAGTAGTAGTAGAACAACCTCAACCTCCTCCACCACAGTGAGCACCAAAACCTATTAAAGGACCTTCAACACCCCAGGAGCATCCACCTCCTAGCATTGTTTGAATTTCACCTCATCCTTGACAATCTAAGGGAACCTGCCATCATTTTTGTAAGGGTGTTCAATTTTATTTTTATGGATACCAATTTTATAATTTTGTACCAAGTCATAACACTACTGGGATTACCAAGTGTTAACAATATGCTTGAGGCTATTGTACTTATGTGTATTACATAAGCATATTAATTAATTAAGTAATTAAGAACATAAATTTAAAGTGCATAAAAGCAAACATTAAGCTATGCCAAGTGCTACAAGGTATTTCAAGAATCTTGTCTTTATTATCATTCCATCAATGTGTCCAAGTACATTGATGCTTGAATAAGAACTCATACAATCCTTGAACTCCTATTATGAGCACTCAAAAAACATTCTAACTATTATGGAAAGAAACTACAAGAACTTTGTTATGCTATTAACTCTATGGTCCATAAATGTAGTGGGTACACACATTTATATAAGTAAATGTAGATGCTATGTTAACAGGGATGCATCAATGCATGCCTGTTAACGCAACCCAACTTTACGATTCATCATACCCCAACTACTAAGTGAAAACTCATCATTGAGAGAAAAAAGGTATTATGGAACCACAAATTGACTACCTTACTAACTACTCTAAGTGCTTGATTGTATGGATTTACAATGATTACAAAAAATGGATATTCAAGAAAATAAAATTGAAAATCCTTGCAGAACTGGACAATTGAAAATCCTTTGATGGTTGAAGATGAAGAGAAGATTAGATAGTGCCAAGAGAAGGAGGCTCTTGGGAAGCTGAAAGACTTTCTCTAGCCTCTGCTACTCATGGTAGTTGAGGTTGAGGTGGTGGCTACGGCTATCCTACTATAGCTGCTACTTCTGGAGGAAGGTGAAAGGTATCCAGTAATGCCTTCATCTTTACCTTCTTACTCCAGACATCATACATAGTCCACACAACATCACCGATATGAGCTATGATAAGCATCAAAGTGTCATGTCAACAGGCCCCCGTTGATGCAGCCTTGTCGATAAGCCCTCGTCAACAAGGCCCTGTTTACGTGGTGTTGCCCAATCAATGGGGCCACATCAATATAGCGTTTGCTACATTGATGAGGCCTCATCAACGTAGTCTTATAGAAAAAACTATAAATATAAGCTCCCCAGCCATGTTTATAAATTAGAAGTCATAGCAGTAGCCAAACTCTTGCAGTCTTTACATTTGAAAGTTAAAATATTTTCTCAAGTACTGAGAGAAAGAGTCATTGAGTGTATGGATCTTTATTTGAGCATTATTGTACCTAAACCACATCAGTGTGTATAGTAATAAATATGAGCTTTTTGATAAACCTTGCAGCATTTTGGATAGTTTAAATATTTTATTCTCACATTTAATGTTTTTAGTTATTTGTTCACTGTTTCTTAATAATTAAGCTAATTAAGTGATTAAGTAAGATAAGCTAAATAGGTTAAATACATAAGTATGACCACTTCAAGCATAAACATGTATTCACTTGGTAAGATGTGAAGATGTTAAAATGTCGGTCCCATAGGAGTGCAAAGTGCTATATACTCATCCTGATGAGTATGTACCAGAATTCACCTTCATCCTACACCAAGATGAGCAGCTATGATGGTGTGACATGGAGGGCAACATCATAATGCCCCCAATTAATCAGTGCCCAGGATGCTATTTCAAACTATTAAAAGATTAGGCATCCTAGATCTTCAAGAGGAGTACATTGTGCATGGTTATGACACTTGAGACTACCACCCCACTAAAACACAACGTAGGAGGGATCGACACCAAGAGAAGCACCATGAGTTTGCAAAGGAAAAACACTTCACTAATCTCTTATTTTTGTTAAACCAAATCAACAATGAGGATCCTCCCTCTAGGAGTTCTCAACATGAAGATTCTCCACTATTAATAAACCAAGTTTAGGAAAAAGTGACATTCAATGTAGGGGCTCAGGAAAACATCAAGATGGCAAGGGATCTAAGGATGGTGGTCGTAATGAGTGAAGAGATGGTTGAACACCACAATGGTGGTGGTGGTCCACCTTCCTCTTCATCCTCTTCATTTGATTCCAAACATTCCTCTTCATCTTCTGGTTCTAATAGAAGTCACTGTAGAAATAATCATGATGAAGGTGATTAATGAGACAACAATGACCGTAGAGCCTACCAAGAATGCAAGGGTGGTAGGAACCATCATCAATGCCATTAACACAATGATAATGATGAACCTCTGTTGGTGATTTGAAGCATGCTTAACATTGTAGAGGTAGTTGAGATCCCAACTAGGCATGTGAAAAATAGTTGGTTCAAGTGCTTAGATATGAACAATATCCTAAGATATGAGGGGGGATATAGCTTGGATCCACAAAAACATTTGCAAGGCTTTCATGATGCCTGTGCCTTGTAGAACATTGAAAATGATTGGTATAAACTCAAGCTCTTCCCTATGACACTCATTAAGGAACCAAAAAGTTGTTCCTAGAGTTGGAATCTATCCAATGATGGAGTATAATGCTTGAGCTATTCAATGACAAATACCAAACATACTCGAGAGTGTCCAATCTGAGAAGGCAAATCTATGGCTAGAAACAGGGAACACATGAATCTTTGGATGCCACCATGAGTAGATATTATTCTCTCTTACACCAATGCCCTGGCCATGATTATTCTCAGAGGGAACAACTTTGCCACATTATAGATGGGCTTAGAGCAGAAACCAGAAGCACTCTTGGGGTTTATGCCCAAGGGAGACTATCTGAACTAAGAGCTCATCAGATACAAAGGTTGATAGAGTAGGTAGCAAAAGAAGAAGATGAGTTATGAAAAAGGGAAAGTGTAAAGGAATATAATAGAGACCCTTCCATTAGGAAAAGGGAAGTTTGATGCTATGATGAGGAGAAGTTACCATTTGATGAGGTGGTGAATAGGAAAACCTTGCCTATTTAAAATTCTATTTTGGACATTTCAACAAAGGTTGATAAATTATGGAACTCTTTGGATGAAAAATTATAAATTGCTATAAAGATTGTTGAAGCATCTAAAAAGAAAAATAGTGATCATGATCGCAGGAGGTTGAAAGAAGCTGAACGTGCCTACTAAAGAGGCAAGGACAAAGCTACTGCAGTAGAAGTTGTGCTGATAGAATCTAATGATGATATTGGCTATGAAATTTGTCAATATGAACATATGAAGGGTTGTTGCCTTATGGTGTCAAACTTACAAGAGTCTGGGGTGTACGCGCTAAATTCTTGATTAGCAGGTAAGTAAGCACCTTAGTGATTACCTTATCCTTAGGGTAATCTAAGGTAGTTCCATCAACAACAACAAGCTTATTATCCAAGTGGAGATCCACCATAATCATATTAGCAATACCAATAGTGGCACCAACCATAATCATGGGAAATGTCACTGCCAAGACAATAGTACCCTTATAGAAAATCAGATCCATATGGGTACTATGTTTAGCAACCTGTTTCTTCACAGAGCTCTACAAGCTATGCCTCATTCCAACATCACTATTACCCTCTAGAGTACCATTGAACTCATTCACTATCTACTCAAAGGAAGCATCCATATCCATACCATCCCCTGCATTCATCTACACACATCCCTCCACCCTCTACCTTGTTATCTCCTGCTTCATTGATGTAGGGTGAAATTCCCCCATAGCTGTAGCAGTGAAATGCTATGAGGGCTATGAATTTACAATCAGCCTTCCAGCTAAGTGGTTGGAACAATAATTCCAGAAAATGACCATTTTTTCAACCTAATAGTTCTCCCAAACCCTCACAACCTATTGTGGATGGTCACCTTGTATCTTTAACAACCTCATCCTCTACATCAAACATATTTGAGTGCCCTTCAAAGTAAACACTACCTCAAATCTACACTGTGATGTTAACTCATGCTATCTCTGATTGGATTAATGTTAGCAACCTTCCCACAAAAAGATCTGACCTAGGAAGTCCTCTCATTTACTTGCAGATTGTTAGACATGATTCATGTAAGGCTTTTCTTAACTCTGGTTCTAGTGTCAATCTCATTTCCCATGACATGTACAAGGCCTTGAACCTACCACCTCTCAAGAAGATCATCCATTTGGAATTGATAGACTAGTCAATCACTATCCCTTTGGGGTTAGCATAGGACATTATGACCATAGTTTGTGGGTGGTCCTATCCTATTAATTTTCTAGTGATCAAGGTTGAGAACTATAAAGGTGACTTCCCCATCATTATGGGAAGGGCATGGTTAAGCACAGTTAATGCGAAAATGGGTATAAAGGATCTCTCCTTAGAAATCTCCAAGGAAAATGAATTTGGATGACTAGAGAAGAAGCATGTTCCATGCATCGCGTTCATTGATAATAGGTGCAATTGCATGTAGAAAATCTGGTCCATCAAAAATACGTACATTAAAGCATGTAATCAGTGTGCATAAGACATAGATATCCAAAATTTCTTGTATGCAGTAGCCACAAAGCAAGAGGACATCTAGTGGCTGAAAGTTGACTTTGACAGCAACGCATTATGCATGGAACTAACTGAGAGCCTAACATGTACTTATGGTTGTTCATCACCAACCATGGCAACATAAGCAAGTACTTAAGAATATGAGTTTTATAGCTTTTATGTTTTTATGTCCTACTACTAATAAGGGAGGAGAGAGAGATAACTAAGTGACTAATTTAACTTAACTACTGATTATCTAGGCTTTAACTAATCCTAACACCAACAACTGTTCTCACTTGTCGTACACATTCTAAACCAGTGCAACACTAATGGGATTACCAAACGCTAATCGTTATTGGGTTACCAAGTGTTACACGCATGCTCGAGTGATCGTATTGAGTGTAATTTAACGATTTGTTGAATTGATCAAAATGAATTGCTATGCTAATAACATAAATGTAAAGTGCATAAAATAAAATAAATGCATAAGAAAATAAAATAAAAGAAATGAGTAAGAAAACAAATCTCAAGTGCTGTAAGGATGAATCGAAGAGCTCATCTTTATTGTCATACACAAGGTATGCTCAGGTACACAATGCTTGAATAAAGATCTATCCACACTTCGACCTCCTGCTGCAAGCACTTGGAGAATACTCTAACCTACAAATAGACTACAAGAGTTTTGCTACTTGACTACTTCTTCTTGACTCCTTCTTCTGAATTACTCCCTATTGTGTACCTGGGCACTGTATTTATAGGCCCAGGAGTGACTTGGGAATAACCACTCTAATAATTAGAGTAACTACTCTAATAATAACCACTCTAATAATTAGAGTAATCGCTCTAATAATTAGAGTAACTACTCTAATAATAACCACTCTAATAATTAGAGTAACCACTCTAATAATTAGAGTAAACGCTCTAATAATAACCACTCTAATTATTAGAGTAACCGCACTTATCATACCCCCATGATTCAATGAAAACTCGTCCTCAAGTTTCTTACAAAATATTGGGAAGGTATAGGATTATTGACTAATTGACAATTGATGGTGGAATGGGATGACAGACTCAACATGCCCAATGAACGGATCAATAAGCATATTACAACATTAGTGTTCATAGCCATTGTGGTGAACACTTGTACATAAATGACATCCAAGCCTTATTTGGCAATTTGAAGAGAAAGAGAGAGAAATAAGATGAAGCGTGTTACCGCCAATGTCGAGATTACACCTTCCATTGTTTATCCATAGCCACGCCACTAGACTTGCTCCTTTCGTAAGCGCTCCAGTTTTGGTCCATCCTGAGTGCTTCCTGTAAGCCCAATCCATTGTTTGTATGATCACCATCTGCACACGCAACACAGTCACAAATGAGCAAGGATAGATAATCCACAATGCAATTGATACCTTGCCTCAATATGAAAAGCATTGGCTGAGTTGTGGTTATGGAAGAAACTGGTTTAGAGATTTATCACTGGAAACTACCCAAGGTGTAGGTGTTAGGAAATTAGTAAAATAGAAAAATTTGAAAAATTTGGGCCAGGGCCCCCACGACTAAGAGCAAACCTATGGTAGCTATAAGATGGAAAAATATGAGGAACAAGAAAGATGGGAAGAAATAACAATGGCAACGCCAATAAAATGGATGTCATAGATGGGGATGAAACAAGAAATGATTAATTGCAGGAAATGTTTAAGGGAAAGAAGTTAACAATTGCACTAAAAAGGAATGTCAGTGGGTCCTCCCCAAAGCAGGCTCATGCCCTTTATGCCCTAACAAATCCACAAACCAAAGAGTTTGTAGGCTCTAAGAATGTCATTTGGAAGCAAGAGTTAAAAACTTACCCGCAAGAATTCACCAAAGAAAAATAATGCATCAACCTAGAATAAACTAATGATAAAACCAACAATGAGATGGAAAAATGGGGAGAAAGATGAAGAGGAGAGAATGGAATGGAATCCCAAGAACAAGGTTGTGTAAAGTCCCTTGTGTATTTCATGGTTAATGTGACTGAGTAGAAATCATTCCAAATCCAAACTCAAACAAACCACATCCAGTGACCTCTCATCAATACACTTAACCAATCCATCCACCTAAAGCAACAAGAATGCTTCCACAAAGAGTCATCACCATTCCAAGGAGAGCGAGATGGAGAAGCAGGAAGCGAGAAAGAACCTTAGTTAGAGGGAACCTTCAGGCATGGGTAACATTTCTTTCTAGTTTCATAACCAGTGCTTGTAGCCCTTTTATTTGGTCTAAGGGGTGTGCTTTGAATTCCCATGTTGTTTTTTTTAATGGGAACCACACCATGCAAAGACCCATGCATTTTTTTTGCATTTATTTTGTCTAAGGGGTGTGCTTTGAATTCTCACTTTTTTGTGTGTGTGGGAACCACACCATGCAAAGACTTATTTCTATTCACTTAGCTTCCCGATTTTTGAACAATGCCAGAATGGAGGAAAACCCAAGAAAAAGCATCCAAGCACCAAGAGAATGACCAGCACAAATGCATCGAATCCCCTTGAAGTTACACCTTTTTCATCCTTTGAGTCTTTCCTTAGTTTGAAAAATACCCAGCCACCAATTCATTAAAAGTTTACTTAGAAAAAGGGGATCGTACAATTCCAAGTCAAAGGAGACCATAGAGTTGTATGGATGAGTGGATGGCGTGGACTCGTTGCCTGTTTTATCCAAAGAACCATACCTTAATATCAGCATCATAATTCAAGGGTAAAAACAAAACATTAGCAATCAATATGATATAATTCAATCCACCATCATGAGCACTTATTAGATGACAAATAAAATTAGATCAAGCAAACAAAGAAATAGTAAAAACATGAACAATGGTGTAAAAAAAATAAGAAAAGTTGAAAGAATGTGTAAAATAAAAATACAAAAATAATTGAGGGCCTAGAATGGTTAGCATAGGTAGCCATCTCCCTCACCACTAAGTTGGAAGGAGGAGATCTGAAATAGTGAGCAAGGTTGTCCATTAACAGAGGTAGCATGTGTACTAGCTATCCTAAGGTCATGGAAAGGTTTGGTTTGTTGTACGTTAACCAACAGTTTCATGTCTGGGCTCTTAGGTTTGTATATTGTCATGGTCCTTGAAGGAAAAGTTGCATAAATAATATAAGGTCCTTCCCATAGTGTTTGAAATTTAGTATGTTGTGGCACATGTGTGGGATTCTAGTAGAGAACCTATTCTCCTGGTTGATATTTAACTTTCCTAATCCTTAAGTCATGACATTGTTTATTGAATGCCTTGTGCAACTTGTTAGATGATAGGGCAGCTAGTCGGTTTTCATCTAGCAAGTTAAGGGTTACTAACCATTGTTTCAATGTTAGATTAAGGTCAAGGTTGAGGCCACATGCCATGGATAGTGTACAAAGCTCAGTTTTAATGGGAAGCATTGGTAATTTACCATACACTAACTCATAGGGAGAGTAGCCTATAGGGAGTTTCCATGTGGAGCGGTATGCCCAGAGAGCATCGTTCAGTTTAGTGCTCTAGTCTCACCTAAACTTGCTAACAGTTCTTGTCAATATCTTCGTAATCTCCCTGTTGGTGACTTCTACTTGACCGTTCACTTGGGGGTGGTATGGTGTAGTCAATTTATGCTCAACCCTAAGCATTGCATTAATTTTTGAAAAGTTGCACCTGTGAAGTGGGTACCATTGTTTGAAATAAGTGCAGGAGGCACACCAATCCTATTTATGATTTGTTGTTGAACAAATCATGCAGTTGTAGATGATGTACAATCTTTAACAGCAGCTGCTTCTACCCATTTAGTTACGTAATTAATAGCAACAATGATATAGGCTTTTCCATTAGACATTGGTATAATTGGCCCTATAAAATCAATTCCCCAAATGTCATTCTAGTAGCTGCTTCTAATGGTTGAATCCATTATTGTGGACCCTCCATTCTAGTAGTCATTCTCCCATCATGTTCACAGCACTCACAAGATTGGATGAAACAATGGGCATCCAGAAATAATGTAGGCCAATAATCTCGTTCAAGCAAGATCTTGATGGTCATTCATCTTCTAGTGTAATGACCCCTACAAGGACCCTCATGAGCATCTTGGAGAACTCGCAATTGATCTATATCAGGAACACACCATCGAACCAAGCCATCAAGACACAGTTTGTAAAGTTGCCCATTGATCTCCATAAAGTACTTGGCTTAGTGAAGAAACTGTTGTTTCTTCTTAAGGTTTAACTCTTTTGGTGTTTGTTGGGTGAGGAGATAGGTAAGAATGCTATTGTACCAATTCATCTCCGTGGGTGATTGATTATTCACTACATCAACAAAGAGGAATTCATTAGGAAAATAATTAGAAATTGGATACTCGTCCTCTTTGTTGTCCCATCGCAACTGAGATAAATGATCAACAACTACATTCTCGGTGCCTTTACGATCGATCATCGTAAGATCAAACTCTTGTAAGATTACAAGCCATCGTATGATACAAGGGCTTACCATTAGATTATTCATGAGGAACCTTATTGTATTATGATCTATATGTATATATACTTTATATCCCAATACATAGTGTCTAAACTTTTCTAGTGCAAACACTACAGGCACTAATTCTTTCTCTATGGTAATGTAGTTCAGTTGTGCACCAGCGATACTTCTACTTGCACAGTGGATGTAATAAGGATGCTTCTGGTCATCTACCTGTGTAAGTATGACTCCTAAAGCATAGTTGGACGTGTCGGTCATGATATAGAATGGTTTGGACCAATTAGGAGCTTGTAGAATGGGTGTTTCTACTAGCTTCTGTTTTAGAGTTTGGAAAGCTAGTTTGCATTCCTTGGTCCATTCGAAAGGTACGTCCTTTTTCGTTAATTCTACTAATGATTTAGAAACCTTTGAAAAGTTCTCAATAAATCTCCTATAGTAGCCAGTGTGTCCAAGGAATGACCAAATATCTTTGACAGTTTTCGATTGATAGGTAATTCCTTGGATAACTTTGATTTTCTCAAGGTCTACCTCTATCCTTATGTGTGAGATTTTGTGCCCTAGTACTATGTCCTCTTTGAAACACTACAAAATTTCGAGCTTAGTACTTTTCCAAAAAGAATCAAGCTAAGTCACGATGTTCCCCCAACATGACTAAAGCTTGAGGACCCCATAAACAGCTTCAAGTAGAGTCGAACTCAACAAGGCAGTTCCTTAGGACCCGTCGACGACCACGACAACATCTACTATCAAACCTGGCAACTTCGGAGCTTAAAATACTTAGTTTATACTAATTATGTATTCTCAGCATATACGCCCAGCGTATACACTCGATGTTCACAGCATATACGCCCAGCGTAAACGTCCAATGTACACTCCCAGCGTATACGCCCCATATGTGCGCTCAGCAGGTACGACTGATGTATACGCCCGANTATAGAAACCCAAATTTTTCACTAGCTCAAGGGTGGGTAATTTGGAGCAAACCAGAGAGAAAACAGAGATGCTAAGAACCAGAGCAGAGAGCCTTGTACGCTGGACTTCAACCCTGTATGCTAGAATTCAACCCTGTACGCTGAGCATACAGCCTCTACGCTATGCCTACAGTTTGGACCATCCCACAGTCATCCCTACATCCACCGGGGCTATTCGTTCGCCTTGTGTCAAAGCCATAACTACGTTAGATCGGTGCATTGTAACTCTCATTTTGAAATAGCATTGTTACATTTTCTTCCTAAAATCTATTACAGTTTTGCATTAATTGCTACATGTATACTATTTACGCTCTTTTACGTTTACGCTCCGTTCGCATCAGTTACGCTGTTTACGCTCTGCTTTACACCTGTTACGCTGTTTACATATAACCCAGCGTATAGCACCTCGGTGTACGTTTGGGGAAATCCTTGCCTGATTCGCGTGCGGACCACTCAAGGTAATCTACCTTCGTTAATTCCATCTTTTCCTCAAGCGAAGGTAGGGTCTTCTGTGCATGTCTGGTGATCCCCCGGTTTCTGTTTCCTTCTAGCCGGAGATCGACGATTTCAGACGGTACAGAAATTGGCGCTAGAAGGAGGGCCTCTACCTAAAACTTACTGTGCTTTAGAACTTCCAGCGTCTACGTTGTCGAGTATACGCCGACCCTATCTACAAACTCCCCAGTGTCTACGCTACTGAACATACGCTATCCGCTATACGCTGTAGACCCTGTCTACGCTATACGCTGACCCTGCACATTTTACGCTGTAGACTTTGTCTACGCTGCACACACAACTCTGTTTACACTGCTAACACACACGTTGCTCACTTTACGTTGAAGACTTTGCCTATGCTACACACAAGACTCTGCCTACGCTGTTTACACTAACACTAAGTTTACACTGAACACCCTACGCCGTAAACTTGCTTACACTGTCGTCTGTATACGCTACGCTCTACACGCTATAAACCCTATTTACGCTATACACTGATGCTATCTAAGCTGCTTAGCATATACGCTGTACGCTTTACGCCGTAGATTCTATACACTGACACTATACGTTATATACCTATACACTGTCTACGCTGTCATTATACGCTGGTCGTTGAAGCCTATACGCTGAGACCCAGTCTATACGCTGTGCATCACGAACGTAGGTTTACGCTACACTAAGTACTCTAATTCCATATCCCTTCACTGTGTCATATTCTCAACTGTTCATCATGAACACCGTAAACACCACCGCTACAACCACCCAAGTAACTGACATCGTAGGCACCATGGCTATCCAATAGCCCACAGTACAACCGACAGTGGGGCCTCGCCGGTCCCTTAGATTGCAAGGGAGGAACCCGTCGTCTAACATCATAACTCAAGACCAGTACAACTTCATATGCGTGAAAATACAAGCCAGCCTAGCTGTGGGCCGAGCCGAAATGGAAGTCAAGAGGCAATACGAACTTTTCTACA
>MNCI01011381.1:75353-87375 GCA_015680685.1 Gnetum montanum | reverse complement strand
GGCTGATGCTAAGAAACTAATGCAGGAACTAACTGACGAGGTCAAACGCCTCAAGACGGCCATCGACGGAAATTTGAAGGTAGTGGACTTTTACCACAATGACCCCATCAGCTCTTCAGTTCCACCCCTAACCTTACCCAAAGGTGTATCATTGCCTACACTAACTAAATATAATGGGGAGACGGACCCCAATGCTCACCTTATAACATTTAGACTAGAACGCGCATTACTTCAAGCATGGCCACATGCCATTTTGCGAGTTTTCCCTATGTCTCTCGCAGGGAGAGCACTTGATTGGTATCGGGCCTTGCCAAGAAACTCGATATTTTCTCTAGAGGAGTTGTTACATCAATTCATTACCAAGTTCAAGTATAACTTGAAACCTGAAGCGACACTTGACAATCTTATACAAGTCAAACAAGCACCTCTAGAACCTGTACAAAAATTCATCCAAAGGTGGAGTGCTGCTCTTAATGAGCTCCATGAACCGATCCCACAGACGTATCTACTCACCATTCTAAAAGGATCTGTCAACAACTTTTTCAAATCCAAGTTATATTACCTCAATGCGTGTAACCTAAATCAAGCCTTTGTATAGATTAAAAACATAGAGGAGGTGGTCCAAAATAGCCACGACCCTGCGTATTTAGCCTTTAAGAATCAACACAGTAAAAAAGATAAAGAAAAGGCTAAAACAACTATAACAGCGTTGGCAGAAATACAGCAAGAAAACATGGGACAACAAAGCAAACTGCTTGTTGCCCCTACTAATTATGCTAAACCCACTCCTGTGACCGAACCAGAATCATCCTCATCACAAAACCCAATACCGAATCGTACAAGAAACTTCGAGATGAAAGAACCCTCCCAATACACACCACTACCCATGAAACCATCGTAGTTGTTTAACCAACTTCGAATGGCTGGATTAATGAAACACAAACAGTTATCCCTTGCTGCTATCCAGAGACATGATCGATTCTGTTAACTGGTTCAGAACCCAAGCTTAGCAACACCGAATGAACCCCCAGTACCAAAAGGTTTTAGAATGGATCGCTTCTGCAACTATCACCAACGTAATGGGCATGGCACGGATTATTGTTTCACCCTGAAACAAGACATCCAATGAATGATCGATGGAGGTCAGATCACTTTTGATGAGGCCAACCCAGTCCAACCGCACAACCAGGCCATGGGTATGTATAAAGATTCGCTAAATACCAAAGAGGTGCCGTACGTGATTAATACAATCTACCTCGATAACGAACCTGAAACACCTAGCATTAACACTCTCTATTCCGACCATGAGCAGCAAACACCTAATAAACCATTCGTAGTGTGTATTCCGCCCACTATACAAACATCAGTGCCTCAGTCATCATATTCACTGCAGCAANCGCCCACTATACAAACATCAGTGCCTCAGTCATCATATTCACTGCAGTAGCCTTATGTCGTCCGAGTACCCCCCGCCGTGGCAACTCCTAACACCCCGACCCACGAAAAACCATACGTAGTGCGCATACCTCTCGTCACTGCTACCACAAACTCACCAACCCCTCCTATTCGGCCTGCCCCTTATGTAGTCCGAGTACCACCTACGGTCACAACAGCAAAGGTACAACCTCCAACTAGGCCAACTCCATATGTCGTTAGGACACCCGAACGTCCTAGTGATCACCAATCCTCCACTTCCCAAACACAAAATAAACCAAGCCCCTATGTCATCAAGGTGTCTAGCCAGTCGGGTACCCAATCGCAAGCGACTGTCCAACTGCAACCCTGCCCGACTCCATACGTAGTACGAAGCCCAAGGCAACCTGAGGCCTCAAAACCAACTGCACCCCCATGCCACACACGAGAACGCTTAGCGGATAAGCTCACATGCGAACACTTGGAGAAGGAGCGTCAACGGCTAGCCGTAGGACCTCCTAAACCTACTCCGCTAAACGCAATACCCATGATGCCATCTAACGATCAACCAAACACAGGCCATGAGGGTGAATCATCCAGAAAACACGATACGTCTAAAAGAACAAATTCGGGCAAAAACGACAAACCAACGACGCACGAAATAAAACTGTTGGGCCCAATGGACCAAGTCACCGCCGATAAACATGCGCCCAACAGTAGAGACTTAGCAACATCCCTAACACAAGTCACACAAGCACTCAAACAAAAAAATACTTCATTAAGTTTATACGACCTAGTGCTGACATCTCAAACCCACCGCGAAGCTTTAGTGCGCATGTTAACATCTATCCCGGTGAGCGAGAACTTGCCTCCAAATGAACCTTCAATTCATGCGGTAATGTACTCGCCTCAAGGGTCAACTTCCAAGCCACTAAGTTTCCACAATAACAACATCAAGTTGGATGAGAAAATGGGAGGGGTAACAACAACCCCTATGTTCATAACAATACGAATAAACCAATTCAAAATACATAGGGTCCATGTAGATGATGGAGCTGCCACAAACGTAGTACCATATCCCATCGTCGAACAACTGGGGCTTACAGAGCTAATCAGACCAACTGCCACCACATGCTTGAAATCATTCAACGGGTCGCGCGTGATAGTTAAAGGCATCGTGACCTTAGACTTCATAGCAGGGGACCAGTTCCCCACATCTACCGACTTCATAGTAATCGATGAGATGCTAGGATTCAACCTAATATTAGGAAGGCCCTGGTTAGCCGAACTGAAAGTAGTCTCATCCCCTATACACCAAGAGATTCATCTGCCTTATGAAGGTTGTGAAATCATCATACACGGGGAGGCTGCTACACCCATCATCTCATTGTACATAGACACAGAGCAAGGCTCAAAGGTTAAGCTCGAAGAGCCTAGACAACATGACATAAATGAACAACAACTGATAGGCAGTAATCCTTTAAACATAGAAGAAAACCCACCCAAAACAGAAATACCCGGGCCAGACATTGTACATATGCAACCTCACTTAGAAACCACAACTGACACACAGACCATGATATATGCAGAAGCGTAAGAAAACACTAACGTGGAAACAATTCCATCAGACGTCCCTTGGGCTGAATTACCATTCAACGTGATCAGTGAAGGGGACACTGAATATAGAATCATACCCGCTAACTCTACTCCCAACGTTAAAATGGGAAAAATCAAAAAATTACTAAATCAATAAATAACAAAAACGCCATGGTCCAAAATGACGTTAAACTACAACTAGTCCAGGACGACGTTAAACTATCATGTCTGCAATGACATAAAACTAGCCATGATCAGAAATGGTCGGTCAACCGAGAAATCCACCCATGTCATTCGAAACGTCCCTTGCTTACGGTGGGGCCCGAAATGGCCTTAAACTACACATCTGGCTCGAAATGGCCTTAAACTAGTGCAAATCTGGCCCGAAATGGCCTTAAACTAGATCATCCATTTATACTTTGTTTTCCTCTCCAATTCCGACTCGCTGTTAGAATTTACGCTTGCATTGCCATGTTGTCAATAACAATTTTCATGACTATCTTTCGTTTATCATTATACTCTGACTTATAATTACATTCGCACATTACAATTAAACCATAAAAACAAACCAAAACATTTTACATTGCCGTGTCGTGTTTGCAATTAAACTCAAAATCAACAAAAAAAATTTTATACATGAAATGATGTACAAGTACAAGAGTTAACTGGTTTCATTCATCTCAATTTACAATTCCCATATAAATTTGAGTTAGAATAATTTCACAACAAAAGCTAAACATCAGGGACAGGAGGATCATCCCATTTGGACCCGCTGGCATCATGGGCCCCCGTTCCACTAGGGCCAGCTTCGTGGACATTGTCAATGCCTTGATCCTGAAAATGCAAAAAGAGACAATCAACGTAAGAACAAAAGAAAGACAAAACTTTCAAATATTATGTAGTGAACGAATTTCATACTAACAAAATGCTTACCGTAGTGGATCCCCCTAAGCTGAATTCCAATCGACGAAGGATTTCCTCTTCTGAGACACTGGTCCAATCGGTCCCATCAAGGCCTAGGTCGACATCTGCCAAGGCTTTCCCCTTGTCAACAGCTGACCAAGTGGGACGTTTTAAAGGGAATTCATCCACTGACACCTCCCCAGAAGCGGTTGTAATCACCCTTGTAGGCGATTCCATCTCAACAGTTGTGTTTTGAGCAAAGGTATCGAATGCAGAGCGTAGACCCACACCCTCCACAAACATCTCAAGCTGACGCTTTTCAATAGACACCTCTTTCAATTATTTCTTATAATGATGCTTGTGGTTATTTTCATCCTGACCCCATTTATGTACCTTGGAAGCGAAAGCTTTCCAATCTTGGCACTTCAGGTTTAGCAGATCCACCTGGGCCTTACGCTCTGCTAGTCTCTGTCTCAGTGACGTGTGGCGATTGAGTAGGTTCCAGTATCTAGTATACGTGACCTCGGAAGTTCGCCAAGAGCAATCACCACTTAGTTTAGCAGAGGTGAACTCATACCGATCCTTGAGATCGTCACGCTTGACGGACAACTCAGAAACTTCCTTCTCCTTTACTTGAATTTGTAACCACAACTGTTCGACGGAATGCCTACAGGTCCACAACGATTTGGCGTTGTGAACGAGACCTTCTGCCACTTCGTCATAAACTGGCCTTGGCACCTGCTTGACCTCTGGGGATAGTGTGGGCAAACTCTCTATGCTAACTATCTCAGAAGGATCCCACCTCAGTTTAGCACCTATGCACACGAAAAGAACAAACGCTAAAACGACAAAAACATGATGTGAAACTCTAAAGTTGCAAACAACTCGAAACATATATACCTATCCCAGGGTGGGCTTCCTGAATTCGTTCAACAACTTCCTCAATGATACCAGCCACAAAATCCATTTTACTTGGCATCTCTATCCAAGTAAATGGCCCACGAGTGCGAGACAGACTAACCTCCGCGGTCCTTTCAGGGGGAACCATTTTCATGGGCACGTCCAGTCACATTGTTCTGGTTTCACTACCTTCGTCTGGAAGGGATGAAAAACATAAAAATAGACTACCATGGAAACAACAACTCACAAAGCGACGCAATAAAATAAAAGAAAACATACCATGTTCCCTGTCCCCTTCTGGGTTTGGAGGGTCACCAAGGTCCAACCTTCCCTTGAGAAAGCTACTGAACATTTTATCGACACTACTCTAGTCATCCACCAGTTTGGTCTCCGTGGTGTCTTCCCGTAGCTCCTCCGTCTTTTCCGCTTGATCCTTGCTGGCCTATTCCTTAGCTGTCACTAACTCTGTTGAAGCTTCCTCCTCTTCAATGATAGTCTCTAATTCCTGCCTCCTCACTTCTCGAGTCAAGTCTGAAGGCATTAGTGGCATGTAAGAAGTCAAAGTAAAAATTATGAATAAGACGAAAACCATAAAGTAACAAGTGTACTAAGTTTACTTACCTTGGGCAGGCATCTTAAACCGTATACACTTAACCCGTGGCTCGTCCACATTTGAGGCCTTCTCAGTTGAACATTCACGCTTTGTTAGCTTCGACTTGGCCTTGCCAATGGTCTCTTTGATGACCCGTTTTGCTCTTTTCACAGTATAAGGCACGTCATCTGGTTCCAACCCCACACTATCACGTGTGTGGATTGAGGTACCAGATGATCCCCATGTTGTGATAGATACGGATTCATCAATTCCCTCAGGCGCATCCTGGGACTCGGTTGTTCCAAACAAATGGTTGATCCACGGGTAGGATAATTGACCTCGGTCCCGTAGAACATACTTATTGTCCGCGCGAACCACTAGAAATTTGGCTAAGCAGCGAAGATAATCGGCAAAGAAGGCAAAGGTAAAGTGGGACTGCACCTCGACATTTGAGCGCAATCGCACTATCTCCTTGTTGAGACCCGACAACAAAAATTGGGCCCAGTTATAACGCATTCCAGTTTCTAGAACGGTTCGCATAATACGCACAGCTTCAACACCAAGACTCCGCACTTGGGAAAGGGATTTAGAGAATACCCGTGCCCTAAACAGGGGATATAATTCATTAACTTCCTCAACTTTTGACTTCCCCTGCATAGGGAATCCCTTAGCACCCTTGGTAACGCCCAACCAATCCTCTAATTCACGAACCGTATGGAGCTCTTTATGAGCCCTGTCCAAAACTACACTTGTACCATCCGTCGGTTCACCAAATAGGTTCAAAAAGAATTCAGGCAACAGATGGAAAACTATCTTAACACCCTTAATCTGGGTGCTGTAGTAAGAGACAGACTTGTTGAAGGAATCCATGATCCCGATCATTTCTTCTATCGACACATCAGGGCTCGGGGTCGTAAAGAGCTCCATAAGACCGGCATCGTCTAAAAAATGAACGATGGATGGCGGGGCATGAGTGCGCAACCATTTTTGAGCCTTACTGACCTCTCCGAACTTCATTGACAGGGTAGTCTCAGTTCATCCTGCTGTGACAGGGTCTCCGCTGGGAGGGACATCAACTGTAGATACAATTTGAAACCATTACATCAGTATAACCCCCAGCAGTTGAACAAACATGTTAACCCATCTAGAAAATATTTTCATTTACCTTCAGTTGTCGACTTAGATATGCTACCCAAGTCAGAGTCATGAGGAAAAATTGGTCCCTTATGCGACCAATTTCCATGCAACCATCCACGAGCTTTGCACTGTGCGAACGCTCTAGAGAACCGTTTGTGAAAGTGGACAATATCACCCTTGGTTTGAGCTAATACAACTCCATGAAGGATGGGACCTGCCATAAAGGTCTCTAGAGCAGTACGAGCTAGAGCAAGCCCATCATCCTCAACGCATGTTCCGTCTGGGTTGACTTGGGGCCTACAAAAGAACGGATGGCAAAACAGAAACAAATGCCAAACGACGAAAAGAAACAAGCTTAAACGATCCTACCTATCCACCCGGTACACTGTGCTAGGAGGGTTTTGGAATAGTGTGTGTGCATGCGCGGCTAAGAACAGGGTGTTGTTGAGATAATCATGCCAGAAGAACTATCCTCGGTTACAAACGGTCCCTCGTCAATGTCTTCCATGAAGACCGCGACACCCTTCAAGGCTCCCGGCAACATGGCCTCAAGCACGTTCCGTGCCACTTGTTCGCTCAGGTGCGACCAGACAACCACCTTAAACCTATCCAGCATGAAGGCGAGGAATTCACATGCCCCTTCCCTGAACCAGACCCCATTTTTGTCAATAGTCAGATCCGGGGTAGGTTCATCAGCCTCAATGGGGCCAAACCACATCAGTACCCCCACTAGCTCAACTACCAGGAGAAAAGGTTCAGTGTCCCTGCAAGCAACCAAAATGCCATGGTAAATTGGCCATACATAAAAAAGAAACAAAATACAAAATTTCACGTTGTAGGAAGACACTTAGAAAAAAATTACCAACTATTTACGCTCGGCGTATACGCTGCCTAACTCGGCGTATACACTGTCAAGAACCGTTTTCCCTCAGCGTATACGCTGTAAAAAACCTTAGCGTATACGCCGTAAAAGCCTTCAGCGTATACACTATGTAAACAGTCTACGTTGAATGCTATGTAAACAATCTAGAAACAGTCAGCATATACGCTGATAAAATCATCTACACTTCATGCTGGTAAAATTGTTTATGCTGTGCATTGACAAAACAGATTATGCTACAAACAACTTAAGCTATGTACAGTATACGCTCTACGCTCTAGAGACCCTCTACACTGTGAACTTACGCTCAGCATATAGAAACCCTCTACGCTATCTATCTACACTGGACGTATACGCTGAAACCCTTTACGCTAACTACGCCGAGCGTATACGCCGAAGCCCTCTACGCTACTGAGACTGTCTATGCTATGAAACATGTACAGATGAAAATAACTAACAAAGGCAGGATCAGAGCCTACCTGTGTGACAATCTAGGCCACGATGGAATCCTCAGCCTGGGCAGACACTACAGCATGGCCTCGCTCTCCTCCACGAAAGTCAGATCAGGTCCCTTCCTCCCCTGGCCTTCCACTTCCTTCCCCTTGCCCATTTCGACATCCTCTACGTTGGGATCGATAGATTTACGCTGAGGGTCGAAATTGCTCATGCCTACGCTAAGCCTCTACGTTGAGTTGGAGTCTCTATGCTCACGCTGAGTTGGGACGTCTACGCTGACCCTTCGACCTCTACGCTCTATGTTTACACTAGGGTTTGGTCGTTCATGCTTATGCTCGGGGTTTGGTTGTTTACGCTTACGCTCAGGGTTTTGTGGTTTACGCTTACGCCAGGTCATCTACGCTTATGCTCACTTCAAATTCGTAATGTTTGCAAATGACACCCCTACCCTTTATATAGCGCTCCGCCGCTACCGCCGCCATCGCCGCCGTTGCCTTGCATTTTCTTCCTTTTTATTTTTATTTTTTTATTACTCATTTTGCTTAAATTCAGTCAAAAATACAAAAAAATATATTTATTTATTTAAAAAAAAACAAATAGTACTACATCCTATTTCCCCTGTAAACCCAACTTCAGATGTCCACACCGAACATTCTAGCGCAAACTCTCCTGTGTACATTATTCGGCCCGGTATGGCCTTAAACTGCCATGGCTGCCCGGTAAGGCCTTAACCTGCCACATAGAAACCCCCTACGGCCCAGAATGGCCTTGAACCCCCCCCCACGGCCTAGTAAGGCCTTAAACTGCCATGCGTCCCGGTGTGACGATAAACCACCATCATGCATGTACACACGACTTACGCTGCTAGAGAACATGGAATAATACCTGTTAGCTCATTCTGCTCTCTGTTCCTTGGCAGGAGCAAGCCCGATGGATTATTAGCATTTATCCGCACCGTTAATCATCGATGGGCCGCATGGAAAGATCGTAAGGGACATCGACATAAATCTCATCCACTTAAGTTAATCAACGGACGATGCAGTCATAGCCTCAACACAGCAAACGATAGATAACTACAAAGGTATGACAAAGCCCCTTGACATAGAAGCTGAAAACATCACCGAAAACCCATTGACCGAAACCCCCATCGCCATGCCCGATGGGGAAATTAAAATATTAAAACTAAGTACATTACTACAACCTCAACTGGCCAAAGACATAGAGGATGTGCTTAGGGACAACATAAAAGCATTTGCGTGGTCATACACAGACATGCCCAGATTGGACCCTCGAATCGTCCAGCATAATATTATCCTTGATCCAAAATTGAGGCCAGTGAAGTAAAAGGCACGAAAGGTTAAACCTGAGGTGGCATTGGCAGTTCGCAATGAGATCACCAAGCTTTATTAGGCTGGTTTCATTCGGGTTGTTGATTACGTCGATTGGGTATCTAGCATGGTCATTGTCCTGAAAAAGAACGGAAGTATTCGCTTATGCATTAACTTCCGGGATCTAAACGTTGCAACCATAAAAGATGATTTTCCCCTACCTAGCATCAATCAAATTTTTGACTCCACCGCTGGGCAACCCCTATTATCTTTTATGGATGGTTTCTCAGGATACAACCAAATACACATTAACCCGGAACACCAGCTCTGGACTACTTTTATGACACCATGGGGAACCTTTTGTTATACAATGATGGCCTTCGGTCTCAAGAACCCTGGGGCCACATATCAAAGGGCCATGACATTCATTTTTAGCAATTACATGTTACACTCGCTCAACGACTACGTGGACAACATTGTGTTTAAATCGAAGACATTGGAACAACATGTACAAGATCTTGACTTAGTACTAAAACATTGTTGAAAATATGAACTGAGACTTAACCCAAAGAAATGCATCTTCGGTGTCAAAACAGGCAAAATGCTTGGATTCATAGCCTCGGAAGCAGGGATACGAGTAGACCCAGATAAAGTTAAGGCAATAACAAACTTAAAACCACCTAAAAACCTTACCAAACTTCGAGGTCTACAAGGTAGATTACAGTTTATCAGGCATTTCATAGAAAAACTAACAGATAAGTTGAAACCTATGAACCACTTGCTACACAAGAACATTCATTTTGAATGGACTCCACAGTGCTAGGAAGCATTCGACAATATTAAAACAGCACTAGTTCCNATGGACTCCACAGTGCTAGGAAGCATTCGACAATATTAAAACAGCACTAGTTCCATTACCCACGGTTTACCCACCTGAAAATGATAAACCATTTTACATCTACCTTGCCACTTCAGACTCGTCCGTTGCATCCATGCTTTGCCAAAAACGAGATGACGGAACCGAAGTCCTTGTCTATTACTTAAGCCATTCATTAGTTACCCATGAGAAAAGGTATAATGAGGTGGAGAGGTCATGTTTAGCCCTGGTCTTTTCTCTAAAGAAATGGCGACATTACCTCTTCCATAATCAGGTTAACATAATCTGCAAGGATAATGTGCTCAGAGCCATCACCGGAAATATTTATGAGACAAGTTGAATAGCCTGTTGGAAAGCCATGATGGCCAAGTTTGACCTACATTACATAGCGCAATCATCAGTTAAGGGTCAAGCCATAGCAAATCAAATGACCACGTCACCAATGCACGATCAAGCAACGATAGAGCCAGAATTCCCGGATGAAAATGTAAGCGCAATAGACATAGTACCCAATGACTACGACACCATTCTAAACTTTGATGGAGCATCCACCTCTCGAGGGAGAAGTGCTATCGTTGTCATCACCTATCCCTCTGGGGAGATCAGACCCTTTACTTATCGTTTCAACTTTCACTGTTCCAACAACATGGCAAAGTACGAAGGTCTCCTTAGAGGTCTCACGACAGCACTAGCTTCAGACATCACACGACTAGTGATCAGAGGAGATTCACAACTGGTTTTGAACTAAGTCATAGATATTTATACATGCAAAGCGCAACATTTACAACCATACTATGACTTGGCAAAACACTTAATGAGGCGATTTGAAAACATCGATGTGCAACACGTCTGTAGAAACGATAATACCATCACAGACGCGCTGGCCACCTTAGCGTTAAACATATCACCTGACATGNTGCCCCTTCGAAAGACTACATCTAAACACATGTGCAACTTCATTCTCGAAAACATTGTGACCCGTTTTGGCATCCCTATGACCATCATCATTGACAATGGGCCGCAATTCAACAGTGACGAAACCAAAACTTTTTGTGAAAGTCTGGGGATCAAAAATTCATTTTCATCCCCTTATTACCCTCAGAGTAATGGGCAAGCAGAAGCAACAAACAAAACCATTATTACAATACTTAAAAAGATGCTTATCCAAAGCAAGCGAAGGTGGCATGAACAGTTGGTATACGCATTGTGGGCCTATTGTACTACACATCAGACTTCAACAGGTAAAATGCCATATATCCCTATTTACGGTTCAGAAGTTGTTTTACCCTTGGAATTACAGGTACCATCTTTGAGGATCACACTCTCTGGACTCCTCGATGAAGGGCAAAACAATGACCTACGCATCATTAACCTAGACTTGGTGGAGGAGGAATGCATACGTGCACTCGATCAAATCGAGTGGTACCAAAAATAGCAATGACAACGCCATCAGCATGACATTCATAAGTGTCCCATCAAAGAAGGCGACCTTGTACTTAAAGCCATTCGAGAACACCTGGACAAATTCTCAGCCAACTGGGAAGGGCCCTACTTGGTCACCAAAGCATACGACAATGGGGCATTCAAGTTAGCTGATATGGAAGGAAATGAGCTCGCAAATCCTACTAATCACTTGTTCTTGAAACCGTTCCATATTTGAGTACAGGCTCAGGTACGTGTGAGTCCTGGCATCACGACTATAAACTGATACCACAGTGAGTCCTGGCATCACGACTATAAACTGATACCACAGTTTTTCCTAGCATCACAACTATAAACTAATACCACAGCTCGTCCTGGAATCATGACGGTAAACTGATACCATAGAACAGTCCTGGAATCATGACTTAAAATTGATACCACAGTTCGTCTCGGCATCATGACGATAAACTGATACCACACAGCGTCTGCAATGACAGTAAACTAGCACCCGTCCGGTA
>MNCI01011381.1:58796-70466 GCA_015680685.1 Gnetum montanum | reverse complement strand
CTTCTTCCTTAGCAACTTGCTCCAATAGTCTTTGAATTTGATGAGACCTAAGCTCGGATAGTCTTCCTTAGGCATAAGTCCCAAGGGTTCTTCTCGTTTCAATCCTAAGCCCATCCATGAGATGGCACAGTTGATCCCTTTATGAATAACCATGGCCAGGACAACGGTGTAACAGTGTATAATATCGGACCATGGAAGTATCCAAGGGTTCATGTCTTTCTTGTTTCCAGCCTTGGATTTGCTTTCACAAGTTAGACACTTGGAAGTACGTTTGGTACTTGTCATTAAATAGTTCTAACATAGTACTCCACCTACAAATGGATTCTGGTTCTAAAGACCGATACCAACTTTCTGCTTCTTTAACTAATGTTCATGGGAACAACTTAAGTTTTTGCCATTCGTTCTCTATGTTCTGTAAGGCACACACGTCATGGAATGCTTGTAAATGATTCTAAGGATTAGCATTGTATCCCCCTTCAAATCATGGGATATTTTTCATATCTAATCTCTTGATCCTACTATCTTTTTGGTGCCTTGTTGGAATTATAATAGCCTTAGTTATGTCTAACATACTTTGTGTAGCGAGTAGGGATTCATTGTGATCATCTCGTCCATGGCGTCTATGATGCCTACGTTGTTCCCTACTCTCCCTTCTTCTATGTTGTAACTCTCTAGAGTGCCCTCGTCCCCTTTCTTGGTTGTTTCGTATATGACTTCCACTTTGCCTACCTTTATCCCCATGGTCTTTTTCCTTATGACTACGTCCGAATATTGAAGGAGAGAATGAAGGTGAAGAAGAAGGAGAACTGTCACCATGATGGTGTTTGCTACCTTTTCTTTGATGGTCACAGCCTCGATCACGATTGCGATCAGAATGTTCACCTTTATCATGAGTTCTTATCCTTTTTTTGGACCCTTTGTGCTCGTGGGTATCAGAACCTAGGTTATGCATAGCGGAATGAAGGTTTTGATACACAACCCCTTGGCCAAATTCAAGGCAAGGAACATCGTTGTGTGGGCGACTGCCTGAGGTAGGTTCACCACCCTCATTTTCACTTAAGACATGTGAAGCATTTTGGAACAACTTACCCTTCAAAGACTTATGATGTCTCTCCTATTGTAAGTCCCTTTGATGTTGTGCTTCCATGGGATGGTATTCTTTCGAGTCATGGTCTTGCACAACATATTCTGCATATAAGTGTGGCATGCCAATTCGTGTGAGAGCACAAAGAAGCATGCTTGGGACTGAACGATCGGGAGGTAACACTATGTTACCTTCTAAGTCTTGCCAACGTAGTTATTCATTTTGATGGAGGATAAAAGTGAAGTTTGGTATATACTCATCAGGATGAATATACATCGCTCGAACTTGTTGAGGGACTAGCAGATCAACATCATGTGTATTATGCCGTCGATTGTTTCCTATTTCAAACCTAGGTGGTGAGGCGCTTTCATACGAAGAAGGAGACATATTTTTCTATTCAGTGTGCAATGTACTCTTGTTTATTATTCCCTCAATCAACCCTAAGGGTTCATTCCAACGCTGTGAATGATTTCCTATGTTCTAGTTAGCGCACAAACAACTAAGTTCCAGGCAACAGCACCAATGATGAGCGGCGAGGTACCCCTATGCTCAACCATACGAATAGAAGCGTTTCATGCACGATCTGGTCAAATTCCAAGGACTAAGTACCTATGCACCTTTGTGAAACAAGGACTGGTTGGTTGATTGTTGTCTTCCCAAACTTACTTGTATGTCACGATTGTATGATTAAGTGATGAGTCATGAATTCTTGGCTATGATATCGCACCCATGATATCGTGTACGCAATATCACGTACGCGATATCGCATATGCAATATCACAGCCTGTCTTCTCATCTATAAATAAGAGGTAGGCAGTTTTGGTAGAGAGTTCTTTGGAAGTTTAAGTTTTGTAGTTTTTTAGTACTAAGCAAGGGACATTTTTTCAGTTCTCTTTTCCTCTCAACCCTTTCTCCTAGTGCATGCCCACAATGTGATGATTTTAATTGTACGACATCCTTATTCGAGTGTGATGTACTTGGACACGCACATGATCGACAATAAAGATCGAGATTGCTTCATCATTGCAGCATCCACTTAGCTTAATTATTTAATTGTGTTGTTCTTTATTACTTTCTTAGTTAATATCTCTCTACCATTATCTCTTAGTAACACAGAATGAGTATGACTTAATCATGAGCATTTAAATGTGACTACTTGGTAACCTAGTAGCGTACTTAGGTCATGCACTTGGTAATCCTAGTGGTAGTTGTGCACAAGGTCCAAGATGTGTATGGATGATTAAGGAACAGATGCTCATCGTACTTAGGCTAGTTTAGATTCTCTCTCATCCTCTCTCCTAGCTTAGTTGATATTATTTACCATCATACCCAAGAGTAGCATTAGTGTAGGAACACATCATACACCTCACCTTGGACTAAACCATACGTGACAAAGCTAATACTAGTCTAGGTGGGAAGATAGCAAACTGCGATCTACGAGTAACTGTCTGGATACCACAACTAGTCTATCTGCGTAGTTTGACCGAATCGTGCATGAAACACTTGTATTCATATGGTTGATTATAGGGGTACCTCATCACTCATCATTGGTGCCATTATCGGGGACGGTGCTAGTTATCTAGATTAGTTATATCATACAAAGTCGCTGTATAGGAATTAATGATATATCTTTTAGGAAGAAATAATTACAAAAATTCACATACAAATTCACACACAATTGCACAACCATGCCTCTCCTACAAGACTACGATAATGCCACATCTAGTGAGGCAATTCATTGGAGAACCAACAAATTATATGACAATGAAGATTGGAGTACACAATCTAAGGTGGGGGTTTCTTATAAACATAAACGAAGGCAACATCATCCCAACGCATGAAAGCATAACTTACTCGATGACGATGAACCCCTACTGGCCACTACAAGCATAATGCAAATACAAGAGGCTATTCGAATCTCCCATAGGCATCGTAAAGAGAGCTGTCTACCGAGGCTCAATTTAAAAAACTTTCCCAATTTATCAAGAGGCTATGACTTAGATCCACAACAACATCTACAAGCCTTCTATGATGCCTGTGCATGAAACAACATTTATAACGGTTGGCAAAAACTCAAGCTCTTTCCTATGACACTCGTTGGCCAAGAAAAAGTATGGTATAGATCGTTAAAACCAAATTCAACTCGACACTGGCCAACAATGGTAGAACTCTTTAATGAAAGATATCAAACCTACGCAAGAGTGTCAGCCTTGAGCAAACAAATCCAAGAGTGAAAACAAGCACAACATGAACCCTTGGACATGGCCTTAGAAAGATATTATGCACTGTTCAACAACTTTCCAGACCATGAGTTCTCCAAGGAAAGGCTAATGTACTATATCATTGATGGGCTTCGTGATGAAACAAGAGAGACCCTAGGGATGTATGCCCAAGGTCAACTATACAAACTATGAACCCATCAATTCCAAGAGCTTATTAAGCGAGTAGCAAAAAAAGAAGGAGAAATGGCTAGATGGGAGAGTGTTGAAAAACATCAACAGGACTAAAATCTCAATTTAACAGAGGTCCATAATCATAAAAAGGAGAAATCAACAGATCTCAAGGGGGAAGAACCATCCTTTCCAGTACAACAATCATTAGAAGAAATCAAGGCAAAGATTAATAACATGCTAGAATGGATGCATAAAAAGTGTGGGGAATATATCAATATTATTGGAGGTAGAGTTTTGACAACCCGAGAAGCAGGACAAAATATCATTAGATAATCGAAAAGAAGGGATGAAGAAAATAAGAGCTCAATTGCCAATCACACGTATGAATGCAAAATTTTCCTATACGATCACCCCAAGGGCCAATGCCCAATCTTGTTACATTTATATGAGCATTGGGGAAGCACGTTACACCCAGAGTTTGTACAGAGATACTGTGTTCTATCACAGTGGCAATAATCCCAGTCATGGGGAAAGCCATCCCTAAACTGGAGATACCCTTCGTATCATTCGAATCCAAATGCTTATCTAGTCCAACATCATATTTCCCCAACTGGGTCAACATACTCTATCTCACTGCATTATCATTCTCCTCAATACTATCAGCCCATGTCCTCAACACAACCACCACCTTGTGTACCTTACACTTCTCCTAAATTTCAACATTCTCATCCTTTCCCTCCTTCTACATCGCCACCAACTATTCTTGAATTGTTTGCACCACAACAACAACCCATGAATGTTATTTGTGCTACTATTGCCAACAGCAGTGAGAGACCTCCTTAACATCAAAGGCATCCCTTCTTTAGACACGACTGTAGGAAGGGACAACACAGTTCCAAGGCCACTACATTCTCCAACTCAACACAACTCCAACACTATGGTGCATCCTTCTCTTCGAACCCAACGCCTCGTGTCACTTCATCAGGGCCACCAATTAACACTCCAACAACCATACAGCCCAATGAATATAGCCATGGAGAGTGACATCCCAATCCTTACATACCATCTTACGGTCTCCAGTATCATAGTGGGTCAACTCTTTACTCGGGAACCACATCTTATAAATTTCCCCACTATGCTTACTATAATCAGGTGTGTGAACCCCAATGGGGTAAGTATGACCAAGTTTCGATATTTCCAACATGCAAGGATCCTCATCTTTCATTTATTAATCTTCGCCATGCTCAACCATTTAGTTATGGGGGATACCCCCCATTCTAAAAACAAGTAGGATTAATAACTATTTTTCATTATCTTTAATTTTATAATTTTTTTTGTTTTTGTTTTTCAATTTTTCAATTTCTTTTTTGTTTTATCTTTTTTTCTTTTTATCTTTTTATATGAGTAATCTCATCTATGAATAAAACACTCATGTGGCTTGTTGGTTGAGGTGTGTTCTATGTTATCAAGTCTCGAGTGATCAATTATTTGGATTGTGAGTTCAGTACACCCACTCATCCATTCTACAAATAAAAGGTTCAGTTTGAAGGTACAATGATATTCTTGACATTCTTAAAACTTAAAATTAATTTTGTGTTCATTGTACCCAGAATAAAGAGGGATGGATCAAGAGGGAATGATTAGGGTGTGACATCAAGGGGACTTGTAGATTCTCTTTGGTGATGTTTGTGAGAGTTATCACGCAACGTGATTGTACTTAGATCCTTGAAGATCTAACGCAAATGGGAGTAAGAGTAATCAAAGGCACTTAAAATTCCAATGATGTTCTAGGGGGTCCCACTAGAAAGACATGCACCCATTCCTAAAGGTTGGCGGCTTCTCTGGATCCAGCAATCAAAAAAAAAGAGAGAGAAAGTACCACAAAGCAAAAATCACTGCTCCCTTGAACAAAATGCCAAGTGATCATATGCCTTATTGTTATAGTACTCTCATAAGTCACTCATCATGGGATGAAACAATGTGGTGTCATTAATCAGAGGAAAGGACTTGGTCCTGATCTTGGAATGACGGGTTAATGGCACATTAGTAATGCTTTACACACAAGATTCATTGTGCTCTAGGTCATGTACTGTCCTAAATCGTCGGTGTAAGGCTGGAAGGGAAACAAACACCGAGAGATCGTTGGGCAGCCACAGCGGACCCTGCCTTCACTTGAGGGCAAGCTGGAAAAGGGAACGAAGGTAGAGTGCCTTGGATGGTTTGCACGCAAATCAACCAAGGACTTCCCCGAGCGTAAGCTACGGCTAGCGTTGGGGTTATTGTAAACAGGATGTAAACGAAATGTAAACAATAATATGAAATGTAAATAAAGCATACGTGAATAGAATTATATTGCAAACAAAGCATAAACCAATGTAAATAATGTAAATAGGAGACAATGATGAAACTGTATTATATTGTTTTAGAAAAATGTGCACCGGTCAAAGCGTAGTTGCACAAGTGTGAATGGCAAGTCAAACGCCTAGCCCCGGAAAGATGTGATGCGATGATGTAAGAAGAACTTTAAAGCCAAAAATTGGATGTGCCGAGAGCCCAAGGATTGCAAATTTTATCCTCCTTCAGAATCGCCAATTTCTCCAATCTTTGCCTCTTCCAATCTTCTTCTCCTTCTTGCTGCTTTTGCTTTGCTTCTCTTTGCCTCCTTGTTCTTGCTTGTTGTTGTTCTTCCTCTCCTCCTAATTTGTGTGAATTGGTAGGGTATTTATAGGTTTGGGCTAGGGTTTTGGCTAGGGTTTGCTTTGACCAGGTTCAATGTATCTATGCTGGAAAGTTGTACATGAGTTGGATGTGTGTTGGCAATTTGCCTTCTCTTGGCCAGGTTCAATGTATTTTACAACTTATGGGTCATTTGAGCCCATAAAAAATACAAATAATTAAAAATACAAGCCCTTGAGTTGTAAAACTTCTAGAAAATTTAAAAAGATGTCCAGCGGCGGCGGCCCCCTTGAAGAATTATATTATTTTTTTTGTTTCTGAAGCCTTAGTGGCTGAAAAAAATTTGAAATTTTCCATTGTTTGATAAAAAAAAATTTAAATCATCGGGGTGGTGCCTGCAGCGGTAGTGACGGTGGTAGAACAGAACGTAGCGACGGCAGGAGGAGCAGCGACGCAGCAGGGGTAGCAGGAGCAGCGACAGTAGTAGCTGCAGCGCAGAAACTATACAACAGGCAATGCAGGAGTAACAGCCATGGCAGCGCTGAAGTGGGAGGCACGGCAGCAGAGAGGCAGCAAACAGAACGAGGTGGTAGCGGCATGGCAGGCGAGACATCAGCGATGTGGCGGCAGGGAGAAGACAGTAGCGGCGGCGGGAGCAGCGGGATCAGCGACGTGGTGGGCAGCAAAAGAGACAGAGACGTGACATGCAGTGGGAGCAGAAAATAATATCCGCGGGGAGGAGAACGACGTGAAATAGCAGTGCGGAAGGTGGACACAGTTTGTAGGAAAGTTGCAGAGTTGTCACCTAATCAAATAACCTTTACTGCCGCTGCTGCACCAGCCGCACATGTTTGGCCCAGAAGCAAAACAAAACTGTAACAGCGGGAAACTTTGGAACGTTTAAATTCAACGGAACAGTGTTCTCATCTCATGCTTTTTCGATTTCGGAGCATTTTACGGTTGACGTAAATAGCAGGCAAAGTGCGTGGGGGCAGGGCGCATGGATGGAGAGAGGAAAAAAAACACATCCGGAATGACGTGAGTTTGAATTCTCCCGCCCTGCCTGCCGTGTTCCCTGTGATATCTCAAAGAAGAAGAAGAAGATTTCTGCGAGTAAGTGTGGTTGTGTCCTTGTGAAGAGTCTGCGTCTGTGTCTGCATCGGTATTAGCAGTTGGTCAAGAAGGAACGGCATTTGAATCCATGCAAAATGCATGGAGAGACCACTTTTCTCAACTGGGCTGAACATTTAGCAGCCCCAGCTAAAGCCTGCCTTGACGGTAAAGTGAACCAAGGCTGTAATTTGTCAGGTAGATGCCTCCTGCAGTTGGGCTTCCATCCTTGCATTGTAGAGAAATAAATTTCCATTCAAAGTATTAAGCTGAAATTAATGGTGTTTCATTGGCCCCTCTTTGTTGATGTCTGGAGGAATTCACCTGAGAGGCATCGACAAAGAAGTGCAAAACACCATGAACAACAAAGCATCAAACATTAACCATCAGCCCTTGGCTGGGAGTCATCGTACCATTTTCAAAAGTACATGGGATTGAGGGGAATGTGGTTCAAGATGCAAGGGAATCGGTTGTAACCAGGGAAGCTAGGAGGTTAAGGGAGATGATTTTTGCTGGGATTCTGTGGGAGGGGAATGCTCTCTTATGCACAAGTTATGTCATTTGGTCCTTGTCAACAGCTGATTTTTTTGGCAGACTCGGAACCAAGAGATAGGAGGTGCGTTCTTTGGAGAAACGGGACTCTTATAGAGTATTTGCGGAGCCCGTCGTAAACAGCCAAAGCCATGCAGTGATGTGCAACATGGTCTCTTTGAGACACAAGTGTAACTATTTTTCAAGACAATTGCTTTCTCGCCTAGAACTTGTATGAGAATAGCCAATAGTCTTTTGTTTATGATGTCAACGGGCTCTTGAAGACCTTTTCCGTGCATTTCGCTCTTTGATCATTTTTTTTGTTTTTTTTTTTGTTTTTTCTTTTTTCTTGTTTTCCTTTTTTGTTTTATCTTTTTCTTTTATTTCTGGTCTTTTTGAAAGAGCTTGCTTTTTATGCTATGTTTGTGTACGAACACTTGCATTTTGCATCATGTATTCTGTACTATGTTTTGCGTTGCAACTGCTTAGAGAGCTACAGTATGCAACAGTGTATCAAAGGGTTTTGAGATGAGTGGAACGTATCAAGGGGGATGTAATTGAATAGGCTAAGGGGAGCATGATGGGGAAATAGGGGATGCATCGGCAGTCAGGAATGTACTTATGAATGGATTGATTAACCCAGTTACGTGCGTTAGGAAAAATGCGATACCTTGTCGTCATGATGAAGTGCATCTATGCACGAACGCCTCAGAAGTGTCATCCTGCAGATACAACTCCAAAAAGACAAGAAAACCACAAAGGAAACAATCAGCTAAACACTTTAAACAAGGAGATGGAGTCACCACGTGCAACTCTTAAAGCAAACAGAATCATGAACAACATCAATTTCATTAGGCCCCATGGGACGAATCACGCAACAAGTCTTTGTGGAACAGGAACAGCCAACTGCAACAATAGATCTTTTCAAATTTTGCCTGGTCATCAATTATGTTGCTAGTTTATAGTCTTAGTGGACTCCAGATGCTAGTTTCATGTCATGGCGGACAGATGTAGCAGTTTAGTGTCATATCGGACAGAACTCTGTGGTACCAGTTTTAAGTCATGATCCAGGACTGTTTTGTAGTATCAGTTTTAAGTCATGATGTCAGGAATTTCTGTGCTAGTTTATAGTCATAGCAGACTAATGCTTACCTTGCTTGTGTAAAGTGTGATGCTGCATGCATGGTCATGCTACGTGCCTGCGAAATCCTGCAAAAAAATCAACTAGGAAGAAAACAACATCAAGCGACACCTGTCGTACATAGAGTTAGAATGTACGAATGAAAGAAAAGCAATGCAAAAAGTGATAGTTTTAGGCTGTTTCGGGCCATGTATTTTTGTAGTTTTATGTTTTTTATTGTTTTTCAGTGTTTTCTAGAGTATATGTGTGCAACTAAATGTAAAAAAAAAGAAGGCAACAACCGCGCATGAATCTAAATTGTAACTTGTAACTTGTAAGCGGAAATTCCATGTAAGATGACAAGAGTTTTTAAATATGTAATTTGTTGGCTCTAATTTAAAGCCATCTTGGGCTTGGTACATCATTTTAAAGTCTTGATGGACTGTTGCATCTGTTTGTTAAAGAAAGGATTACCAGTTTTATGCCATGGTGGGCCAAAGGTAGCAATGTTTTCAAGAAGTTTTAAATGGAACTGGCCATTTCTGACCGTGACTAGTTTAATGTCATTGCGGACGTGTTGTAGTTTAACGTCATTTCGGACTGTTCATAGTTTACCGTCATTTCGGACTATTCGTAGTTTAACGTCGTTTCAGACATGTTATAGTTTAACGTCGTTTTGGACTGTTCGTATCATTCATTCTAGTTGTTGAGTTGCCTCTTGATCTTTTGTAGCTTAACATGTGGGGCTGGGTGTATGGGTATGATTTTATATTCACCCTCCCCTTCGTCGATGATGTCAAAGGGTAGTTCTGACCAAGAAACATCAGCAGGAATGGCTCCTATGTTTGTATCTTCTTGTGTTTCTTTAGTGCTAGTTGGGTTGTGAATTAATGTTGGGTTCGCATTTTGATGTATGTCTATGGTTTCTTGTTTAGGCTTAATGAACTCAATTTCTGAACCTTGACCTACCTCAAGGTGTGAGAAAATGATCGATGATGTTGTATCCCCATGTATGATGATCTCACACCCTCGTAAGGTAGATGTATCTCCTGATGGATTGGTGAAGATACGGCTTTAAGTTGAGCTAGCCAAGGATGTCCTAGGATCAGATTAAGCCCTGGCATTTCATCAATCACTATGAATTCAGTTGATGTAGGGAATTGGTCTCCGGCTATGAAATCTAAGGTAACCATGCCTTTTACTCCCACACGGGAACCACTGAAGGATCTTAGGAAAGAGGTTGTTGTAGGTTGTATTTGTTTAGTGAGTCCTAATTTTTCAATGATGGAAAAAGGTATTACATTTGTTGCTGCACCATCATCGACATGCACCCTACGTATTTTGAAATGATCAGCTTGTATTGTTATGAACATAGGAGCTGTGATGATGTCCCTTGTTTTCTCATCTAGCTTGATGTCCTTAGCATGGAATTCTAAGGATGTGGTCTTTGATTCCTGAAGTTGTGGGGATAATACCATATAAATGGATGGTTCATCTGCAGGAAGATCCTCACTAACAGGAATTGAAGTTAGCATTCGTATGAGAGCCTCTCGATTTACTGTTGAAGTCATCACTAGGTCATACAAACTTAAAAAAGTGTTCTTTTGTTTTAAGGCTTGTGTGACCTGGGTCAATGCATTGGCTAGGTCTTTTCCATTTGGGACATTCTTATCTGTAGAGATTTGGTCCATTTGACCTAGTATTTGTATTTCTCGTGGAGGGGTTTTTACATTAGTAGTTGAGAACGTTGGGTTTGGGATATGACTTGTACTAGGCTCATTAACGGACGAACTCATGGGAACGGTGCTTAGCGGTGTAGGCTTTGGCAAACCTAATTCATGTCTATGGTTTTCTCTCTCCATGCGCTCTCTTTTTTCTTTTTCCAGGCATTCTCTTATTAGCCTATCAGCAAGACGTTCTTGCGCAGGTCATCGAGAAGTGGAGGTGGGTTGTGCACCAGGGTGTTTTGGCACTTGGACCACAAAGGGGATGGGTCGGTTGTTTGTTGTGGTGGCAACCGAAGGAGGTATGCGGATGATGAATGGTTTTGATGGTGTGGGAGACGTGCGTGTGGTAAAGGGGGTTTGAGGAGATGTTGGAGTAGGTGTGTTTTCTAAAAGCCTCCAAATCACAAAAGGTCTTCGCGGGACGTCTTGTCTGTTTTCCATATGGATAGTATTAATCACATATGGGGCATCATTGATTTTCATATTGAGATGATCTTTATAGATCCCCATGGATTGATTTTGGGGCCTTACTGGGTTTGTCTCGTCGAATACTACTTCACCCTCATCTATCATGCGTTGTATGTCTTGCTTCAATGCAAAGCAGTAATCAGTTCCATGACCACACCGTTGATGATACTCACAAAACCTATCAACCTAAAGCCTTTTGGGATAGGGGGTTCGTTGGGTGTTGCTAAGGCTAGATTTTTGGCTAATTCGCAAAAGCGATCATGTCTTTGTGAGGCCGCAGAAGACATTTGTTTATGCTGAATTATCCCAGCCTTTAGAAGTTGGTCAAGTAGTTGTGAAGGCTTCATGGGCAACGGTGTGTATTGAGTAGGGTCTTTCCTTTCGAAGGTACGTGCATGACCTATGTTGTTATTTCTATTTGAGGAGCTTTCAGGTGTATGAGTGGATGCTGTTCTTTCATAGTTGTTTAGGATAGTGGGTTGTTTTCCCTCAGCCACTGCTGCTACCATTGTTTTGGGTTTATCTTTCCTTATGTGTTGGCTTCTAAAGGCTGAGTAGGCT
>MNCI01011381.1:32027-49213 GCA_015680685.1 Gnetum montanum | reverse complement strand
GTAAGAAAAAAAATATCAAGTGCTGCAAGGATGAATCCAAGAGCTCGTCTTTATTGCTGTACACAAGGTGTGCTCAGGTACACAATGCTCGAATAAAGATCCATCCACACTTAGACCTCCTGCTGCGGGCACTTGGCTAGAGTTTCGCTACTTGACTCCTAAAATAATTTCTCCTCTGAATTCTTCTTCTTTTCTTCTTCTTTTTTTTTTGACTTCCCTCTATTGTGTGCCTGGGCATTGTATTTATAGGCTTGGGAGCAACTACTCTAATAATTACAAAAATTTCCACTCTAATTTTAGAGAAACTGCCCCTCTAATTTTAGAGAGAAACTTCCACTCTAATTTTAGAGAAACTGCCCCTCTAATAATAACCACTCTAATAATTAGAGTAACTACTCTAATAATAACCACTCTAATAATTAGAGTAACCTCCCTAATAATAACCACTCTAATTATTAGGGTAACCGCTCTAGTAATTACCACTCTAATTATTAAAGTAACCGCCCTAATAATAACCACTCTAATTATTAGAGTAACCACTCTAATTATTAAAGTAATTGCTCTCATCATATCCCCACAACTGAATGAAATCTCATCCTCGAGTTCCTTAAAAAATATTGAGAAGGTATGGGATTATTAACTAATTGACAACTGACAGATAAAAGACTCAACGTGCCCAGTGGACGAATCAATAAGCATATTACAACATTTTGGTGAACACTCATACATAAATGACATCCAAGCCTTTATTTGGCAACTTGTAGAGAAAGATAGAGAAAGAAAATGAAGCGTGTTGCCACCAATGCTAATATTGTACCTTCCATTATTTATCCATAGCCATGCCATTAGATTTGCCCCTTTCGTAAATGCTCCAATTTCGATCCATCCTGAGTGCTTCCTCCAAGCCCAGTCCAATTTAGATCTACACACACAACATAGTTACAAATGAGCAAGGATAGATAAACCACAATGCAATTGATACCTTGCCTCGAGATGAGGCGCATTGGCTAAGTTGTATTTATAACCAGTTTAGAGATTTATCACAGGTGACTACCCAAGCTGTAGGAGTTAGGCGAATAGTAAAATGGAGAAAATTAAAAAAAATTTGCTAGGGCCCCCACGACTAAGAGTGAACCTTCGATAGCTATAAGATGGAAAAATATGAAAAACAAGAAAGATGGGAAAAAATAGCAATGGAAACGCCAATAAAATGGATGTCATGAATGGGGATGAAACAAGAAATGATCAATTGCAGAAAATGTTTAAGGGAAAGAAGTTAACAATTGCACCAAAAAGGAATGCCAGTGGGTCCTCCCCAAAGTAGGCTCATGCCTTTTATGCCCTAACAAGCCCACAAACCAAAGAGTTCGTAGGCTCTAGGAATGTCATTTGGAAGAAAGAGTTAAAAATTTACCCACAAGAATTCACCAAAGAAAAACAATGCATTAACCCAGAAATAGACTAATGATAAAATCGGCAATGAGGTGGAAAAATGGGGAGAAAGATGGAGAGAAGAGAATGGAATGGAATCCCAAGAACAAGGTTGTGTAAAGTCCCTTGTGTATTTCATGGTTAATGTGACTGAGTAGAACTCATCCCAAATCTAGACTCAAACAAACCACATCCAGTGACCTCGCATCAACACACTTGACCAATCCATCCACTTCAAGCAACAAGAATGCTTCCACAAAGAGTCACCACCATTCCGAGGAGAGTGAGATGGAGAAGTAGGAAGCGAGAAAGGGCCTTAGTTAGAGGGAACCTTTAGGCATGGGTAACATATCTTTCTAGTTCCATAACCAGTGCTTGTAGCCCTTTTATTTGGTCTAAGGGATGTGCCCTGAATTCCCATGTTGTTGTTTTTTTTTTTTTTTGAATGGAAACCACACCATGCAAAGACCCATGCATTTTTTTTTTGCATTTTTTTTGTCTAAGGGGTGTGCTTTGAATTCTCACTTTTTTATTTTTTCTTTTTTCTTTTTTTTTTTTGCATGAGAACCATACCATGCAAAGACTTATTATTTTTATTAGCTCAGCTTCCTGATAATGGAACAACATCGGAATGGTAAGGAAAACCCAAGAAGGAAACATTCAAGAACCCAAGAGAATGGCCAGCACAAATGCATCAAATCCCCTTGAAGTTACACCCTTTTCAATCCTTGAGTCCTTCCTTAGTTTGAGAAATGCTGAGTCACCAATTCGTTGATAGTTCTATTATTTAAAGAAAGGGACTGTACAGTTCCAAGCCAAGAAAGACCATAGAAATTCATGGATGCATGGACAACGTGGACTCATTGCTTGTTATATCAAAAGAACCATACCTTAATATCAACATCATAATTCAAAGGCAAAAACCAAACATTAGCAATCAATATGATATAATTCAATCCACCATCATGAGCACTTATTGGATGACGGATAAAAGCAATAAAGCAAATAAGGTAATAGTAAAAATATGAACAATGATGTAAAACAAAAATAAGAAAATTTGAAAGAATGTGTAAAACAAAAATTTGTGAAACAAAAACGTGTAAAACAAAAATGTGTTAAACAAAAATTCAAAAAGAATTGAGGACCTCGATTGATCAACAAAGGTGGCCATCTCCCCCATGACTGAGTTGAAAGGAGAAGATCCAAAATAATGAGCAGGGTCATTCCTTCTCAAAGGTATTATGTGCACTGGCTGTTCTAAGTTCATGGAAGGGTTTGGTCTATTGCACATTGACTAGTAATCTCTTATCAGGGCTCTTAGGTTTGTATATGGTCATGGCCCCTAAAGGAAAGGTTGTATGAATAATGTAAGGTCCTTCCCACAATGTTTGAAATTTTGTGCATTGTGGCACATGTATGGGGTTCTAGTAGAGGACCTTATCTCCTAGTTGATACTTAACCTTTCAAATTTTCAAGTCATGACGTTGCTTGTTATATGCCTTGTGTAACTCATTTGATGACAGGGCAGCTAATCGATTTTCGTCTAGGACGTTTAAAGTTGCCAACCTTTGTTTTTGTGCTAGATCAAGGTTGAGGTGGAGGTCACAAGCCATGGATAGTGTACAGAGCTTGGTTTGAATCAGAAGCTTTAGAAGTTTTCCGTACACTAACTCATAGGGAGAGTAGCCTATAGGGAGTTTCCAAGTGGAGAGGTATGCCCAAAGAGCATTATTCAGTTTAGTGCTCCAATCTCACCTATACTTGCTAATTGTCCTTGTCAATATTTTAATAATCTCCCTGTTAGTGACCTCGGCTTGTCCATTATCTTGGGGGTGATAAGGTGTAGTCAATTTATGTTCAACCCCTAAGCATTGCATTACCTTCTGAAAAATTGCACCTATGAAGTGTGTTCCATTATCTGAGATAAGTGCACGTGGCACACCAAACCTATTTACGATTTGTTGTTGCACAAATTGTGCAGCTGTAGATGATGTGTAGTGTGTAATAGCAGCTGCTTCAACCCATTTCGTTAGATAGCCTATAGCAACAATGATGTAAGATTTTCCATTGGACATTGGTGTAATGGGCCCCATAAAGTCTATTCCCCAAATGTCGAAGGGTTCTAAAGGTTGCAGCCATTGTTGCGGATCCTCCATTCTAGCAGTCATTCCCCCATCACATTGATAGTGCTCGCAAGATTAGACAAATTGATGGGTGTCCCAAAATAATGTTGGCCAGTAATATCCTACAACCATGATCTTAATAGCCGTTCGTCTCCCTGCATAGTGACCCCCACAAGGGCCCTCATGAGAATCTTGGAGAACTCTTAGTTGGTCCACCTTGGGCACGTACCATCAAACCAAGCCATCAGGACACACTTTGTAAAGTTGTCCATTGATCTCCATGAAGTACTTGGCTCTATGAAGAAACTATTGTTTCTTCCTAAAGTCCAGCTCCTGTGGTGTTTGTTGGGGAAGAAGATAGGTGAGAATGCTACTATACCAATTCGTCTCCATGGGTTGGTTATTCACTACACCGACAAAGAGGGCTTCATCAGGAAAATGATCGGACATTACATATTCATCCTCTTTGTTGTCCCTGTGCAATCAAGATAAATGATCTACAACTACGTTCTCAGAACCCTGTAGGATTACTATCCATCATATAAAACAAGGGCTAACTGTTGGCTTGTTCATGAGGAATCAGATTGCAATATGATCCGTATGAATGAACACTTTGTAACCTAACACATAGTGCCTAAACTTATCCAATGCAAACACTACAACCATTAATTCTTTTTCTATAGTTGTGTAGTTAAGCTGTGCATCGGCAATACTCCTACTTGCACAGTGGATGTAGTAAGGACATTTTTGGTCATCTAATTGTGTAAGTACGGCTCCTAAGGCATAATTGGACACGTTAGTCATTATATGGAACGATCTGGACTAGTTAGGGACTTGTAAAATGGGAGTTTCTACAATCTTTTGTTTCAGAGTTTGGAATGCTCATTCACATTCCCTGGTCCATTTGAATGGTGCGTCCTTCTTCGTTATCTCTACCAATAGTTTGGCAATCTTGGAGAAGTTCTCAATGAATCTCCTATAGTAGCCAGTTTGTCCAAGGAATGATTGAATGTCTTTGATAGTTTCTGGTTGACAGGTGATTTCTTGAATGACCCTAATCTTATCTAGGTCTACCTCTATTCCTGAATGTGAAATCTTATGCCCAAGTACTACGCCTTCTTGGACCATCAAATGGCTTTTCTGCTAGTTGAGCCCTAAGTTGGTTTCTACGCATCTTTTCAGCACTTGCTCTAATCGGTCCAAGGCTTGATCAAAGCTTGTTCCATTAGTGAAGAAGTTGTTCATAAAGACTTCCACTTCATTTCCTATCTGCTGTTGGAATATGCTTAGAACCAGGCGTTGAAACGTGGCAGGAGCATTGCATAAGCCAAACGACATTTGTTTATATGCAAACGTTCCCCAAGGACTGGTGAACATTGTCTTGGCTTGATCTTATGGGGCTATCCGTATTTGGTTGTATCCACTATAGCCATCCAAAAAACTATAATAGCGATGCCTCGCTATGGTGTCTAAGACTTGGTCAACAAATGGCAACGGAAAGTGATCCTTAAATGTTGCCATGTTCAGCAGCCTAAAATCTATACGCACCCTCCATTTACCTCCCTTTTTGGGCATGATCACCAAAGGGCTAACCCATTCGCTATCAGAAATGGGATATATGAACCCAGCCTTAAGAAGCTGTTCTATTTCTTCTTTTACTATTTGCTTCAATTTTGGGTTTAATCATCTTTACGGTTGTTTTCGAGGTTTCATGGAGGGGTCAGTGTAAATCCTATGCTGGCATATCCTAGGATCTATTCCAGTTAACTTGGGGTATAACCAAGCAAAGGCTTTTGACCACTTGTTTATCACTTTCAGCAGTCTTTCTTTTTGTTTGGGAACAAGTCTTGCGTTGATGATCACCGGTTTTCCATTTTCAAGGGTCATATACTCTAGACTGGTGGGCAATGGTTTCAAATCTAGGGGCTCTTGTTTAAATCTCTTAGGAATTTCCAACTTCCCCAGTTTATGTTTTCAAGGTTAAGGCTTGGAAGTTGGCAACGAACTTGTCTAGTGCATCTATGCTTTCAATGTAAGCACTAGTTATTCCCTCAGTTAGTTCCATGCACGTTAGTGAGTTTCTCTCTTGATCAGCCATCAGCCATTGGGTGTCTTCTTGTCATGTGGCTGCTGCATACAGGCACTTTTGTATATTAATGTCTTGTGCACACCAATTGCATGTAGGCAATGTTAAACTTTGCATAACCCATGATCTCTGCACACAATTGCACCCTGTGTCACTGTATCCGATGCATGGAACTTTCTTCTTCTCGATCTTTCCAAAAGTGTTCTTTTTGGATATTTCCAGGGAAAGATTGTGGATTCCTAGGCATGCATCTATAGTAATTAGCCATGCTCTTCCCATTATTATTGGGAAGTCCCCTTTACCGTTGTTCACTTGTATTACTAGGAAATTAGCTGGATACGACCACCCACACACTGTGGTAACGATGTCCTCCACTAGTCTTAAGGGGACAGTGATGGACTGGTTGGCCAGCTCTAGTCGAATATTACTCTTCCTTAATGCAGGCAGGTTCCAGGCTTTGTACATCTCTTGTGATATTAAGTTGACTCCAAAACTTGAGTCCAGAAGAGCTTTACATGATTCATTCCCAGCAACTTGGAGATAGATTAGAGGGCTTCCAGGATCAAAGAATTTCCTGGGAAGGTGGCCCACCTTAATCCAGTCAGTAACAGTATGTGTTAACATAACCTTATGCGTTGAGCTTGGTGTTTGGTTTGAAGGAAGCCCTGAAGCCTTAATTGATGGGAAGGCATTCAGAGGTTCAACCGCTTATGGTTGTGAGGGCTTGGTTGGACTATTGGTTCTGAAAAAAGGTCTTCTCTTTATACAGTTGTCAGAACTAGCAGTGGGTTCAAAATTCACAACCCTCGTAGCATTGTGTTGCTGCGGTTGAGTGGGGAGTTCCCCTTGCATCGTTGGAGCTGGTGGTAATGGAGCTATCGATGTGAGAGTTACGGATGGATTTGGAGGGTGGTATGTCTGTGGGTTATCTCCCTTAAGAGAAGGAGTCCTATAATAATCCTAAGTTTAATAGTGATGTTGTGGTGTCACGTGACCAACAAAGTCATGTGGAGAGATTGGTTGCTACACGTAGTAGCCATATGGATCTGGTTGCCGGTAGGGGTATTTTTGTCTTGGTGGTGGCATCCCCCATGACTGTGGGTATTGCCACTATTGGTGTTGCTCAATAGGTTGTGGTGGAGTTCCACTTGGATAATACGTTGAAGGTTGGTAGAACTGCCTTGGGTTACCTTAGGGATAAGGTAATCATCAGGATGTTTGCCATTTGTTAAGTCGTGCATTGAGTGCATACACCCCAGACTCTTGTAGATGTGAGATCACTAGGCAACATCCCTTAGGATGGTCATATTGGCATATCTCACATCCACCGTCATTGTCCGTATCTGAATCCACAACCTCTTCGGTGATGGCCATTTTACCCTTACCTTTGTTACATGCATTTTCCACTTCTGTCTTTTTCTTTTTGTCATAGTTACTACCTCACTTTCTAGACTCCTCTACGATTTTAAGAACAGTTTCAAATCTACTATCTAGGGAGTCCCACATTTGGTCTACCTTTGCCGACACTTTTGTTGTTAATTTTTGAAGTGGCAAAGTTTTCCTATTCACCATCTCTTCAAGTGGTGACTCTTCCTCCTCTTCAAAGAATCTCATTCCCCTTTTTCGAAGGGAAGGATCTCGGTTGTATTTCTCCGCACTTTCTCTCTTATGTAGCTCCCCTTCTTTCTTGGCTACTTGCTCTAGCAATCTATGAACCTGATGAGACCTAAGCTCTGATAATCTCCCTTGGGCATACGTTCCAAGGGTTCTCTTTGTTTCATGCCTAAGTCTATCCACAAGATGACGCAGTTGATCCCACTACGAATAACCATGGCCAGGACAACGATGTAATAGTGCGTAATAGTGGCCCATGGCAGCATCCAAGGGTTCATGATTTCCTTGCTTCCATCCTTGGATTTCTTTCGTAGGTTAGACACTCGGGAGTATGTTTGATACTTATCATTAAACAGTTGTAACATCGTACTCCACCTTCAAATGGATTCCGGTTCTAAGGACGGATACTAGCTTTCTGCTTCTTTCACTAGTATCCTTGGGAACAACTTTAGTTTTTGCCATTCGTTCTCGATGTTTTGCAAGGCACACGCATCGTGGAATGCTTGTAAGTGGTTTTGAGGATCAACGTTGTATCCCCCTTCAAATCGTGGGATATTATTCATGTCTAACCTCTTGATCCTACTATCCTTTTGGTGCCTTGTTGGAACTCTTACGGCCTCCATGATATCTAACATGCTTCTGGTTGCAAGTAGGGGTTCTTCGTGGTCATCTTGTTCATAGCATTTGTGATGTCTACGTGGTTCCATACTCTCCCTTCTTCTATGCCGTGATTCCTTAGAGTGCCCTCGTCCTTGTTCTTGACTATCTCGTCGATGTTTTTCACTCTGTCTTCCTTTATCTTTACGGTTAGCTTCCTTATGACCACGTCCCGACACTGAAGGAGAGGATGAATGTGACAATGAAGGTGAAGAAGAAGGAGAACCATCATCATAACTATGTTTTCTACCTTCTCTTCAGTGGTCTTGGCCTTGATCATGATTACTATTAGAACGTCCGCCCTTGTTGTGTATTTGTGTTCCCTCGTTGAACACTTCGTGTTCATGGGGATCAGAACCAGGGTTGTGAACTACAGAGTGGAGGTTCTAATACATCACCTCCTAACCATCGTTAGAAGGGGGAACATCATTTGGTGGAGAACCTGTTGAAACCGGTTTGCCATCCCCAATTTCGCTTAAAACATGTGGGGCGTTATAAGGCCATTTACCCTTCAAGGATGCGTGGTAACTCTCCTGTCGCAAGTCCTGTTGACGTTGCGCTTCTGTGGGATGATAGTCCCTTGTGTCATGATCGCATGGAACATATTCTGCGTATAAAAGTGGCATGCCTATTCGTGTGCGAGCACGAAGGAGCATGTTGGGGATTGATTGGTCTAGAGGCAACACTATGTTACCCTCTAAGTCTCTCCAACATAGTTGTTCATCTTGGTGGAGGATAAAGGTGAAATCGAGTACATACTCATCGTGATGAGTATATACTACCTGAAATTGTTGAGGAATTGGCAAATCTTGGTTACATGAATGATGTCGTCGATTGTCTCTTGTGTTAGTCCTAGGCAGTGAAGTGCTCTTGTGTGAAGAAGAAGACATTTTCGTCTTGTTCGGTGTGTGATTTACCATTGTCTTGTCTTTCCTTTGATCAACCTTAAGGGTTTCTTCTTGTGTGAAGAAGAAGACATTTTCGTCTTGTTCGGTGTGTGATTTACCATTGTCTTGTCTTTCCTTTGATCAACCTTAAGGGTTTGTTCTACTGTCCCAACGATATGGATGATTTCCTATGTTCTACGTAGCACACAAACAACTAAGTCCCCGGCAATGACGCCAATGATGAGCGGCAAGGTACACCTACGCTCAACCATACGAATACAAGCGTTTCACGCACAATTCGATTGAATTCCAATGACTAAGTGCCTATTCGCCTTTGTGGAACAAGGATGGGTTGGTTGATCGTTGTCTTCCCAAACTTACTTGTATGTCACGATTGTATGATTAAGTAAGCTTGAGGCATATGATTTTTATAGCTTTTATATTTTTATGTCTTGTTGCTAATAAGGAAAGAGAGAGATAACTAAGTGACTAATTTAACTTAACTATTCCTAACACCAGTATCCGTTCTCACTTGTCGTACACATCCTGAACCAGCGCAACACTACTAGAATTACCAAACGCTAATCGTTACTGGGTTACCAAGTGTTACACGCATGCTCGAAGTGATCGTACTGTGTATGCTAATAATAGAAATGTAAAGTGCATAAAATAAAATAAAATAAATGCAAAAGAAAATAAATTAAAGGAAATGAGTAAGAAAACAAATCTCAAGTGCTGCAAGGATGAATCCAAGAGCTCGTCTTTATGGCCGTACACAAGGTGTGCTCAGGTACACAATGCTCGAATAAAGATCCGTCCACACTTAGACCTCCTGCTGCGGGCACTTGGCTAGAGTTTCGCTACTTGACTCCTAAAAGACTTCCTCTTCTGAATTCTTTTTTTTTTTTTTTTTGACTTCTCCCATTGTGTGCTTGGGCACTGTATTTATAGGCTTGGGAGCAACTACTCTAATAATTACAAAAACTGCCACTCTAATTTTAGAGAAACTGCCCCTCTAATTTTAGAGAGAAACTGCCACTCTAATTATAACCACTCTAATAATTAGAGTAACCACCCTAATAATAACCACTCTCATTATTAGAGTAACCACTCTAATAATTACCACTCTAATTATTAGAGTAACCGTCCTAATAATAACCACTCTAATTATTAGAGTAACCGCACTCATCAATACCTTAATCCACTATCACCTCTTAAACATGTGCATTTACTTTTAGAATTACTAAGCATTTCCACAATTGGGCATATCAAGTGAATTGTTGTTAGAATTACCAAGTACAGGCATAGTACCCTAAAGATTACATCATGCTCATTTCACTAAATAATTACAATGTAGTGGAAACATGAACATTATGTTATGAGACAATAGAAATTAAGTGCATAAAATAATTAAATATATCCAAATCAGAATGTGCAATGAAAGTAAATCAATCTTGATCTTGTTGCCATCATAAACTGTGTTCAAGGACAATCCACTTTAACAACATTAGGACAATTGATTCAATTCCACACTAAAGGCACTTGTTGACTGTTACAAAAAATAAAAAATCAAATTTGACAGAATTTAACTACGTACTAATTGAATGGTGCCATAAATGTGGCTAGTGATAATGTATTTAGAGACAGTATGATTAGGAAATGTTACACTAGAAATGTTGTAGTTGCAAAATATCAACTACAATATTACATTGGTGACGTAGTCTTAGGCTTCAATGAATTATTAGCTATGACGTTGTAGATACAACGTTGCAACTAATTGCATGAAATATTTTTTGTTCGTCACACACCATTTTCAGCGCTTCCTACATAGATTTTGATAATTTGATGTTGATAATTTGTTGGCATCATCGTAGCCTTCTCTTAACTATGTAAGGTTGACTATATGAATTCTACGCTATGATTCACTTCAATTAAAAGCCAAATTAACATTAACCCTTAAATCTTGGATTTCTTTATCATTTCTTAGTATTAGGTTTATCAATAAATATTAAATTTGATAATTACAATTTTAAAAAATATTTATTCTATTAATTTAAAAGCAATTTAAATGTTCTTATATGTTAAACACAACGATGAAAAATTACAAGGGCAAACAAAGCATAAAGGATAGACCATTCTAAGACAATTTTGAGGCAAACCAAATTGGATCGTTGAGTTACAAACATCAAAAGCAATGTACCCTAATCTTAGGTTGCCCAGACTCTAGACTCTTTCTTGTCTCGTTCAATACGAACAAGATGCATGAATTCCGGTATACTAAAATTGAATTCAACGCTTATATTCCAAGAATTAGAATATCACCATAGGTAATTCAAAATCCTGTGTTCAGAAAAGCTTGAATTTGAAATTAATCCTCTTCCTTTCTTCATTCCTCCCCATTTCAGTCTCAACTCACTTGCACCGTGTGAGGAGCAACCTTCACAAAACTTTCACAATATTTGCAGGTCCATACTCTTCCACCATGAGAAAGTCATAATTTTTCTAGAACACTTGGCCATGCTTAATTGAAAAGAATTAAAACTCTTCCTTAAAAGTCACAGGTATGTAGAAACGTGAAGATGTTTGTTGAGTCTTGGAAACCGGAATAAAATGGCTATTGGCCTCGCATGCCAATCTCCAAACATAATTTTTGTCGGAAACAAATATTTTTCGTTTTACCCGGTAGCCCTCATTTACTTTGGAGATAACGTACCAACCAATTAATGCCACGTTGTTTTCGAAGGGGAGTTCCACATAATAAATTGGTCATTTTAAATACTAACATCAAATTCCCTCGGGTAATTAAAGACACCATTGCATCTGCGTAAGAAATAGATGATTCAGTGTTCGAGCTGTGAGCTCGATTGTCAGAAATTCATCAATACAAAGACCTCGTCATTGAACGTTGTTTGGAAACTGGAACAGATATTTTATTACGTCCGCGGACAAGAGCCTCTGTATCACAGTAAAAATATAAGTATTATGAGTTTTGAAAAGAACATGTTCTTCGTAACATTTAGTTGCAAATAAGCATGGAGAAACAAAGATGGTCCAGTTTTTTAAAAGAATCATGTTCCATGCAAACCAAAACGAATGGACAAAAATAAAGTTAGTCCTGTGCTCAGGCTGTTCGTCCTGTAAACCCCGGGACAAATAATGCAAATTTTTCGCAATGCAGGACTGACGCGAACCTCGTACTATGTGCTTTCACTACCGTTTTAATGTTTTCAACTATATCAATCTCCAAAGGGGAAATGAATCTCAACCGTGGGGTCGCTTGTGCTTGAAACCCTCAAGGAAGTCCTAGACTTGTTAGGATGCGGGCATGCAGGGTTTTTCGCAACATGCTCCTGTTGCATTGTGCCTTCCTTCTACGTTTGATGAAGTTAAGATAGCATGGGCATGGACACTATATACAATGCATATGGTTGTCTCAATCTTTGGCAGAACTTGTAAGCCATCATTTACAAAATCTGCGAAGACTATTTCCAAAAATTGGTTTTTTTTAGACAAATGACAAGTAAAAGAAATTTACAAATAGGCAATATGACAGCGGTACTGTGAACTAACTGTGAATTTGGCCATAATACACTTGCCCTCTGCTAATAAGCAAAGTACGCACAATATGATAATAGCCGAAACATGAAATACTGATCATACTCTTACAAGTATATAAATTGAAAAAATTTTAGTCATTTTGTCAACCAGTACATGCATTCTCTCCCCTTACTGATGCCCCAAAGCAAAGATTCTTGCACTGTGTGTTCTGCTCAGTTAGTTATTTTTGATGTTTTATGGAACAGGCAAAGGAAGATTTTGCTAAAAATAAAATTGAAATTTAATAACAAAGCTTATTATTTAATTGAAAGAATGAAATTACCTTTTCACTGTAACTCCTGCGGTACATTGGTTTTAGTAGTTCCGGTAAAAATTTAATGACATCCTTATCTGCATGCCTGACCTTTAAGCCTTAAGTAAACTGATGAGGCTGGGATGATGAAGATGACCAGGTACCTGAACCGAATGCAATTCAGCCAGTCAGCCGGTTGGAAGTGCTAGGTGCTCGGATAAGGTAGCTAGGTTGTCCTCTTAAATTGACTTTCGAATTCATCCTTTTCTGAATTCTTGTCTTTAAAGTTAATGCCGGTTACCTGGTGTCTGTCAGAATATTTACCAAAAGAAACAAACTAAATAAAGAATGCAATCAAACTAAATAAAGAATGCAATCAATTAGATGAACAAATACCACACGCCAGCAAAAGAAACAAACTAAATAAATAATGCAATCAATTAGATGAACAAATAAATAATGCAATCAATTAGATGAACAAATACCCGATGGTTGCAATCATTGCAATTAGGAATAGAGTTCATATTGAAGGTTGGAGAACTCCATTATATAAAACAAAAACTAAGAATCAAAATCATAAATTAAAAAAATAAAATTTAAAATATTAGGACCCAAAAATCATGCACAAATGTGTATTGAGAACACCTTACAACAATCCAGACTTGGATGGTTTGCAGTAGGTGCCTAATAGATCCACGTATCCGTTATCACAAAAGGCAGAGGTTGAGAGCTTAAACACATAAATGTATAGCTGTAGTGACAATTTAGGCAATCAAGATATGGGATTTTCAGTTTTCACCAGCATGAACCACTGCGCAATCCCGCCATCAAAGGGTTAAAGATTGAACCACTGCTGACAACCCAGCCTTTCATTTGAAGAAAGAATATCTAAAAAGTCAAAAAAGAATCTAAAGCAGAAGAGCAGCCAGCAAAACTTATCAACAGAAATTTAAAATAAAGAATCCGCGGACGTAATAAAAAACGTTTCAGTTTCAGTTTTAAATAAAAACGATTGTAAAATTCAATTTGGGAAGCGTGCGAAATAGAGCGCAATCCGCCCAAACAACAATGGACGGAAGCCGATTTACAGCCCTCATTTTACTAACTCAAACGTCAGGACAGGCATTGTCAAGTGACAACAGAGCATGCATTCAGTCAAAAATGGAAGAACACTTCGAAGGAAACTGTAGCAGCTGATCCATGCCAGACACAGTTCAAGTAATCACGACATTTTTTTTTAAAGAGAACACATTACCAAAACACAGGCTATTTCGCGTTAATGCAGCAAATTCAGAATCAAAATAAAATCTGGCAAATAGATAGTAAAAGCATCAGAAAACAAGTTTCCGATGATACAGATTTCGCGGTGCCTTTCTACATTTGCATAGATTTTTTGCTCACGTACATCCAGAAAAGAATACGATGACTAATATCTGTACAAAATCATGGAATCGAGAAAGGGAAAGGAAGGAAGCGCACGCCTAGAGAACAAAATCCGAGTATCTAGAAGGCAAGGCCTGCGATGTGATCCTTCTGGAGCGTCCTGAGCCTGAAACGGGCGCCGCGAACTGCGCTCTGGCTCGTCTTTTGCGCGCCACTTTCTTCCGCGGAAATTTCAGATGCCACGGTATACAGGTGCAGGATTGTTCCTGGCAGAAATCCCTCTCCAGAAGCAGCGAAGCGACATGAGCCAGAGCCACCAGTCGAGCATGCGAGCGAGAATGCGATTTCCAATGCATCATTGAGCCGCCGGCCATGCCCTCAAACGCAGCGGCATCGCCATGGCTGCCGCTGCGCTCCAGTTTCATGAACATGTCCGGACATGAAGATGCTGCTTCTGCCGCAGCTTCGCATTTGCGTTTGCACTGCCACGATGATTCAGGCCTGTTCGGCTGTGCAATTCTGGAGCATGCCTCCATGAATTTCCTGGATTTCATCGGCTCTTTGCTACTCTGCAACAATCGGAGCTGAATCAACGACCAAGTTCCGGCCGTAAGAACAGGTGCACCGAGGATGCTGAATCGCTCTGCTTCTGCTCAAAGAACCAGAGTATTCTGAAAAAGCATTCGCAATCAAATGTAAAGCGCACAAACAAGCAGATGTTGAGGCCAAACCTGATTCAGGTTACCAGAAGCAGAAGCAGCGACAGCAGAATACAGGGGTCAGAATCGGTACAACACGGCAAGCAAACAAAGCATAGTAGAGCAGGAAACTCGAACAAATGTGAAATTGCAGAGTAGAACATGCAAATTTGTTGCCACTGCAAGAAACCGCGTCCGCTGCAAATGGAAGCGGTCGAACTACCTATATAGCATTACCCAAATTTGCCCCATTTGCTGCCAGACGGGAATTAGCGAATTGAAATGAAAGCGCTGCAGTCGTTAAAATGAATGACTGAAAATGTAAAAAGAAAATACTTCCATGCAGTTGGGGTTCTGTCTTCAGTTTTCCGTGTCATGTAACCATTTTACGCCATGTACAAGGAAAGCCTCTCCCCGTGGCCAAGTGTTAAATAGGCTGCTTAAACGGAAGACATAAAAACCAGAAAAAGGGGCGAGGGCGGGTCCGGGCGGGAGGGAAAAAAAGAAGCAACGGGATTGGAAATTTTCATGTAAAGATAATGTTTTTTCCTTTCCTTTCTTTTTATTTTTTGGAACATTTTTAAAGAACATTATTTTTTTAAGGGAACATTTGGTCATTTATATATAACAAGAGGGATGAATCCTGAATTAAACAAGAGTATTATTATGGAGGGAAGAAGATCCTCCAACAAAACAGATGAACACTCAACCATAAAGCTAACCAAGAACTAAGCTAACCAAGAACTAAACCATTCCTATAGGGCACTAAAATAAAAAACCAAAAAACAATCATTTGCAATGTCAGAAAGGTCATTTAAAATATAAGGTATGCATATTTGGGAAAGCAAAAGAACATGCAATTTATGGGTGCCATCATGCATTCATGGATGTTTTCTCATAATTGAAAATTGGCAAATGCTTTTGAGACACATGAAAAGTGCAAGTATTCACTCAAGCCAAATTTCATGTAAGCATTGATGAGAGCGGTTACTCTAATAATTAGAGTGGTAATTATTAGAGCGGTTACTCTAATTATTAGAGTGGCTATAATTAGAGTGGCAGTTTCTCTCTAAAATTAGAGGGCAGTTTCTCTAAAATTAGAGTGGTAGTTTGTGTAATTATTAGAGTAGTTGCTCCANCTAAAATTAGAGTGGTAGTTTGTGTAATTATTAGAGTAGTTGCTCCGAAGCCTATAAATACAGTGCTTAGGCACACAATGGGAGAAGTCAAAAAAAAAAAAAGAATTCAAAAGAGGAAGTCTTTTAGGAGTCAAGTAGCGAAACTCTAGCCAAGTGCCCGCAGCAGGATGTCTAAGTCTGGACGGATCTTTATTTGAGCATTGTGTACCTCAGCACATCTTATGTACGACAATAAAGACGAGCTATTGGATTCATCGTTGCAGCACTTGAGATTTGTTTTCTTACTCATTTCCTTTATTTTATTTTCTTCTACATTTATTTTATTTTATTATTTTATTTTATTTTATGCACTTTACATTTCTGTTATTAGCACACACAGTACAATCACTTCGAGCATGCGTGTAACACTTGGTAACCCAGTAACGATTAGCGTTTAGTAATCCCAATAGTGTTGCGCTGATTTAGGATGTGTACGACAAGTGAGAATGGATACTGGTGTTAGGATTAGTTTAAAGCCTAGTTAACCAGTAGTAAGTTAAATTAGTCACTTAGTTATCTCTCTCTTTCCCTATTAGCACAGGACATAAAAACATAAAAGCTATAAAAATCATATGCCTCAAGCTTACTTAACCATACAATCATGTCATATAAGTAAGTTTGGGAAGACAACGATTGATTAACCCTGAGTGTTCCATTAGGGCGCGTAAACACTTAGTTCTTAGAGTTCGACCGAATCATGCATGAAATGCTCATATTCGTATGGTTGAGTGTAGGGGTACCTCGCCGCTCATCAAGTATCTATAAATGATGGGCCCTTAAAAGGATGTGTTGCAATTTATATCTTCTTATAAAAATGGTTCCTAAGAAGGTGTGTTGCAATTTATATCTTCTTATAGCCAAGGATACTCAACAGACCATGGCAAAACCCTGTTGCTGGACTATTTCCTAAGTAAGCACTACATGGTGAGCCAATAGCTAAGCAAAAAACCTTATCTTTGGTTGATAATGCAACCTCTAAATAAGGTTCCATCCCCTGTTTATAAAGACATAAGATCCATTGTTTGTGGTGCATTGAAGTAAAATGCAAGGTATCTTCATGGGATAAATTGGGGGCCTATGTCCTTTAAGGATGTTGAGAATTCTAGTGAATTGGCTATGTCTATTATCATCATAAAAGAATAAAGGAATTTTCCATTGCCCCTTCCTGAATCAAGTTTTTATATGCACCCTTGAACTTTGGTACAATAGGGCAACTACTTCAGAAAAAACTTCCTCAAGAATTTTGTGATGAGCTTATCCTACTAGAAGACCTTCTACC
>MNCI01011381.1:0-15814 GCA_015680685.1 Gnetum montanum | reverse complement strand
TGAACAACTATGAGAGTACCATAACAACAAGGCGTACGATCGCTTGGCGTGTAGTACAAGGGAGGAGTAATTTTTGTTTTATGGCACTTCCTTCTTCTTTTTGTTTTTTTTCTCTTTTTTCACTTTATTGACTCCAGAGAAGCCGCCAACCTTCAGGCATGGGTGCATGTCTTTCCAGTGGGACCCCCTGGAACAGATTTTGATTGTCAAGTACCCTTTTGATTACTCTTACCCATTTTTCATTAGATCTACAAGGATCTTAGTACAACCAAGTTGCATGATAACACCCACAGATGACACCAAAGAGAATCCACAAGTCCCCTTGATGTCACACCCTAATCATTCCCTCTTGGTCCATCCTTCTTCATTCTGGGTACAATGAACACAAAATTAATTTTAAGTTTTAGAAATTTCAAGAATATCACTGTACCTCAGAACAAACCCTCTTTATTTATAGAGTGGATGAGTGGAGGAAATGGGCTCACTGTTCCATATAATTGATCACTCATGACTTAATAACATAAAACGCATCTCAACCAATGATCCACATGAGTGTTTTATTCGTAGATGAGATTACTTACAAAAACATGAAAATACAAACACACAAAAAGATAAAACAAAAAAGTTAAAAGATGAAAAACTGGAAAACAAAAAGTTGCAAAATTAAAGAAAATTAAAAACATTTATTAATCCTGCTTGTTACTGAAATGGGGGATATCCCCCATAACTAAACGGTTGAGTATGGCAAGGATTAATAAATGAAGAATGAGGATCCATGCATATTGGAATTATTGACACCGGTCCAAACTTATCCCCTTGGATTTTACGCACTTTGTAATAAACACAGTGGGGCACTTCATACGATGTAGTTCCCGGATAACGAGTTGACCCACTATGATGGTTAGGACCGTTAGATGGTATGCAAGGATTGGGCTGATGCCTCCCATGGTTGTGTTCATTGGGCCTTGTGGTTGTTGGAGTGTTAGTTGGTGGCCCTGATGAAGGTACATGAGGCGCTGGGTTCGAAGGTAAGGATGCACCACATTGTTGGACTTGTGCTGGGTTGGAAGATGCAGTGGCCTCAGAGTTATGTTGTCCCTTCCTACGGCCGTGTTTAAAGAAAGGACGTCTTTGATGTTGAGGAGGCTCTTCACTGCTGTTAGTAGCAGCAGCACAAGTGTTGTTCATGGGTTGCGGTGGTACAAACACCTTAGGAACAGTTGGTGGCATTGTGGAAGGAGGGAAAGGATAAGAATGTTGAAAGTTAGGAGGAGGATAAGGTGCACAAGGTGGTGGTTGTGTTGGAGGTATGGGTTGATGGTATTGTGAAGAATGGTATTGTGGTGAGATAAAGTGTGGTGGCCCAGTTGAAGAAACAGGATGTTGAACGTTATAAGCATTTGGATTCGGAAAATGTGAAGGGTGCCTCCAGTCTAAGGGTGGATTCCCCCACGACTGGGATTGTTGCCACTGTGGTCTAACACAGTATCTCTGTACGAACTCTGGATGTAACGTGTTTCCCCAATGCTCATGTAGATGTAACAATATTGGGCATTGGCCCTTGGGGTGATCGTACAGGCATATGTTGCATTCATATGTAGGATTGGCAGTTGAGCACTTAGTCCCTTCATTCCTTCTTTCCGAATGTCTATTATTTTGTCCTGCTTCTTGGGTTGTCAAAACTCTATCTCCAATGATGTTGATATATTCTCCACACTTTTGATTCATCCATTCCAACATCTTATTGATCTTTGCCTCGGCTTCTTCTAACAATTGTTGTATTGGCAAAGATGATGTTTCCACCTTGAGATTTGTTGATCTCTCCTTGTTATGATCATGGACCTTTGTTGAGTTAAGATTTTGGTCCCGTTGATGTTTTTCAACACTCTCCCATGTAGCTATTTCTCCTTCTTCTTTTGCTACCCGCTTAATAAGCTCTTGGATTTGATGGGTTCGTAGGTTGTATAGTTGACCTCGGGCATACGTTCCTAAGGTCTCTCTTGTTTCATTACGTAGCCCATCAATGATATGGTACATTAGCCTTTCCTCGGAAAACCCATGGCCTGGACAGTTGTTTAACAGTGAATAATATCTTTCTAAGGCCATGTCCAAGGGTTCATGTTTTTCTTGTTTCCATCCTTGGATTTGTTTCCTCAAGGCTGACACTCTTGCGTAGGTTTGATATTTTTCGTTAAAGACTTCTACCATTGTTGACCAGCGTCGTATCGAATTTGGTTTTAACGATCTATACCATACTTTAGCTTGGTCAACGAGTGTCATAGGAAAGAGCTTCAGTTTTTGCCAACTGTTATCAATGTTATTCCATGTGCAGGCATCGTAGAAGGCTAGTAAATGTTGATGCGGATCTAAGTCATAGCCTCCTGAAAATTTAGGAAAGTTGTTTAAATCGAGCCTGGGTAGTCGGCTCTCTTTACGATGCCTACGTGAGATTCGAACAGCCTCTTGTATTTGCGTTAAGCTTGTAGTGGCCAGTGGGGGTTCATCGTCATCAGGTAAGTTATGTCTTCGTGTGTTATGATGACGTTGTTTTTGTTCATTCTTATAGGAAACTCCCACTTCAGGTTGTATACTCCAACTTTCATCGTCATATAGCTCATTGGTTCTCCAATGAACATCCTCACTAAGTGTGGCGTTATTATCATCTTGTCGGAGAGACATTGTTGTGTGCGAATTTATGTGACTTTTAATAATTTCTTCTTTTTAAGAGATATATCGTTAAGTTCTTTACAGCGACCTTGTATGATATAACTAATCTAGATAACTAGCACCATCCCCGGCAACGGCGCCAATGATGAGTGGCGAGGTACCCCTACACTCAACCATACGAAACGAGCGTCGCACGCGCGATCCGGTCGAACTCCGCAGATGGACTAGTTGTGGTATCTAGATAGTTAGCCTTAGGTCGCAGTTCGCTGTCTTCCCATCTAGACTAGTTTTGCATATGTCACGTATGGTTTAGTCTAGATGAGGTGTATGATGTGTTCTAATTCTAATGCTACTCCTGATGGCAGTGGAAAATAATATTTAACTAAATCTAAGCTAAGAGGAAAAGGGTAAGAAAATCTAATCTAGCCTAAGTGCGACGAGCAACCGATTCCTTGATCAACCGTACACATCTTGGACTTCGTGCACGACTGCCACTGGGACTACCAAGCATAGGCCTAGGTACGCCACTGGGATTACCAAGCGCAGACCCCAAATACGCCACTGGGTTACCAAGCGTAGATCCCCCTAGCTACACCACTGGGCTACCAAGCAGTCACACTTAAATGCTCGTAATCAAGTTGAACTCGTTCCGCTTCTAGGAGTTTAGGGTTGAGAGACTAATCGCGATAAGTAACCGATTCCTTAACTAGCCGTACACACCCGTAGATGCTCGTAGTCAAGTCGTACTTACACCGCGCTATGAAAGCAATAAATAACATGAAATAAATAAAAATAAATAAACTAAGTGAATGCTGCAATGATGAAGTAATCTCGATCTTTATTGCCGGTCATGTGCGTGTCCAAGTACGGCACACTCGAATAAAGACACCGTACAATCACATTCACCACACTGCGGGCAGACACGGGAAAAATTCTAACTCTGGAGGGATCAAACTGCCAGAGCTTCACTACACTAAAACTGGGATGTCAAATGAGGGAGAGCCGCCTCTTATTTATAGAAATTGCGGCTGACTGTGATATCGCATACGCGATATCGTAGGGAAGGACGTGATATCGCGTACGCGATATCGCAGGGGATGCGATATCGCGTCAACTGCGATATCGCGTACGCGATATCGTGGCCGACGCAAACCGCATCTCATCAACTGACTTAAATAACAAACAAAACAATTGACTCTTACATGCCACAGTGGTTTAGTACAAAAATGGAACACAATATTACAAAATGCAAAACTAGGAAAGCTCATGTAGTGCTCAGAGGTAGTGGCTTCTCCGTTGGTTGCTTCCCTTTGTCGCCAAGCTTGTGAAATTTGTAATGATCAAGCAATGCATGCAACTTTTCTTCTTCTATCCATGGGTCATGTACTATTCAGGCTGTTGAGCCGATGTGTGCTAGCACCAATATGTCCCAAGGACATGGCAGTGGAAGAAACATCTAATTGGCCTTCATGTATGATGGGACACGATATCGCATAGGCCGCGATATCGCATACACCATATTACGTCCTTCCCTATGATATCGCATACACGATATCGTAGCCCGTCGCCAGTTCTATAAATAAGAGGCGGCTCTCCCTTGTTTCTCCATCTAGATCTAAACCCTAGCCAAACTCTTGTCATTTTTCCATTCCAGAGTTAGAATAATTTCCATGTGCCTGCAGTAGGAGTCCCAAAGTGAACGGATCTTTATTCGAGCAATTCAATACCTAAGCACACAATTGTGTACGACAATAAAGATGAACTTTTGGATAAACCTTGCAGTGCATGGACTAAGCTAAATAGAACTTTAATTATTGTGAAATGTTTAAATTCTTTCTTAAGGACTTAATCTCTCTCAACCTTCAACTCTCATAGTTAAGTGCATTCAGTACGACCGCTTCGAGCACGTGCGTTACGCTTGGTGATCCCAATAACAAATAACGTTTGGTAATCCCAGCAGCATTGCATTGGTTCAGGGTGTGAAACAGCAAGTGGAAACGGATACTAATGCTAGGATAATTACGGCTTAGTTAGTTAAAGTTAGTTACTTAGTCTCTTCACCCTTTCTCTCATTAGCATAGGCGATAAAAGAGAAAAGATATAAAAATCACCTACCTCAAACTCACTTAACCATACCACTGTGACAAATACAAGTGAGTTTGGGAGGACAATGATTGATTAACCTTAAGTGTTCCATAAGGTGTGTAGGCACTTAGTCTATGAAGTTCAACCGGATTGCGCGTGTAACGCTCGTATTTGTATGGTTGAGTGTAGGGGTACCTCGCCACTCATCATTGGCGCCGTTGCTAGGGACTAAGTTGTTTGTACACTAAGTAGAACATAGGAAATCATCCACATCGTTGGGAAGCTTAAATGAACCCTTAAGGTTAATCAGAAGAAAAATTAAACAACGGTCAATAGCACACCGACAAGATAACAATGTCTTCTTCTTCTCATAAAAGAACTTCACCACCTAGGGATCACACAAGAGACAGTCGACAGCACAACATACATAACCAAGAACTGCAAGTTCTTTAACAGTATCGGGTAGTATATACTCATCACGATGAGTATGTACCCAATTTTACCTTTATCCTCCACCAAGACGAACAACTGCGTTGGAGAGACTTGCAAGGTAACATAGTGTTACCCCCAGATCGGACAATCCCTAACATGCTCCTTCGTGCTCTGGCACAGATAGACATGACGCAGTTATACGTTGAATACGTTGCATGTGATTACGACACAAGGAATTACCATCCCACAGCAGCGCAACGTCAACGAGATGCATGGCAAGAGAGTTATCACACATCGTTGAAGGGAAAATGACCCCATAATGCTTCGCCTATTATGAGAGAAAATAAGAGTGGTAAACCTATCTTAATAGGTTCTCCACAAAATGATGTTCCCCTCCTAACGATAGTGAGGAGGTGGTGTATTAGAACCTTCGCTCCAAGATACACAACCTTGGTTCTGATGCCCACAAACACCAAGTGTTCAATGAGGGAACACAAACACAAGATAAAGGTGAGCATTCTGATTGTCATCACGATCGGGGTCGGGATCACCGAAGGGAAGGTAGGAACCAAATGTGTATTGAGAACACCTAACAACAATCCAGACTTGGATGGTTTGCAGTAGGTGCCTAATAGATCCACGTATCCGTTATCACAAAAGGCAGAGGTTGAGAGCTTGAACACATAAATGTATAGCTGTAGTGACAATTTAGGCAATCAAGATATGGGATTTTCAGTTTTCACCAGCGCAATCCCGCCATCAAAGGGTTAAAGATTGAACCACTGCTGACAACCCAACCCAGCCTTTCATTTGACAATCGAAAGAATATCTAAAAAGTCAAAAAAGAATCTAAGGCAGAAGAGCAGCCAGCAAAACTTATCAACAGAAATTTAAAATAAAGAATCCGCGGACGTAATAAAAAACGTTTCAGTTTCAGTTTTAAATAAAAACGATTGTAAAATTCAATTTGTGAAGCGTGCAAAATAGAGCGCAATCCGCCCAAACAACGATGGACGGAAGCCGATTTACAGCCCTCATTTTACTAACTCAAACGTCAGGACAGGCATTGTCAAGTGACAACAGAGCATGCGTTCAGTCAAAAATGGAAGAACACTTCGAAGGAAACTGTAGCAGCTGATCCATGCCAGACACAGTTCAAGTAATCACGACATTTTTTTTTTAAAGAGAACACATTAATAAAACACAGGCTATTTCGCGTTAATGCAGCAAATTCAGAATCAAAATAAAATCTGGCAAATAGATAGTAAAAGCATCAGAAAACAAGTTTCCGATGATACAGATTTCGCGGTGCCTTTCTGCATTTGCATAGATTTTTTGCTCACGTACATCCAGAAAAGAATACGATAACTAATATCTGTACAAAATCATGGAATCGAGAAAGGGAAAGGAAGGAAGCGCATGCCTAGAGAACAAAATCCGAGTATCTAGAAGGCAAGGCCTGCGATGTGATCCTTCTGGAGCGTCCTGAGCCTGAAACGGGCGTCGCGAACTGCGCTCTGGCTCGTCTTTTGCGCGCCACTTTCTTCCGCGGAAATTTCAGATGCCACGGTATACAGGTGCAGGATTGTTCCTGGCAGAAATCCCTCTCCAGAAGCAGCGAAGCGACATGAGCCAGAGCCACCAGTCGAGCATGCGAGCGAGAATGCGATTTCCAATGCATCATTGAGCCGCCGGCCATGCCCTCAAACGCAGCGGCATCGCCATGGCTGCCGCTGCGCTCCAGTTTCATGAACATGTCCGGACATGAAGATGCTGCTTCTGCCGCAGCTTCGCATTTGCGTTTGCACTGCCACGATGATTCAGGCCTGTTCGGCTGTGCAATTCTGGAGCATGCCTCCATGAATTTCCTGGATTTCATCGGCTCTTTGCTACTCTGCAACAATCGGAGCTGAATCAACGACCAAGTTCCGGCCGTAAGAACAGGTGCACCGAGGATGCTGAATCGCTCTGCTTCTGCTCAAAGAACCAGAGTATTCTGAAAAAGCATTCGCAATCAAATGTAAAGCGCACAAACAAGCAGATGTTGAGGCCAAACCTGATTCAGGTTACCAGAAGCAGAAGCAGCGACAGCAGAATACAGGGGTCAGAATCGGTACAACACGGCAAGCAAACAAAGCATAGTAGAGCAGGAAACTCGAACAAATGTGAAATTGCAGAGTAGAACATGCAAATTTGTTGCCACTGCAAGAAACCGCGTCCGCTGCAAATGGAAGCGGTCGAACTACCTATATAGCATTACCCAAATTTGCCCCATTTGCTGCCAGACGGGAATTAGCGAATTGAAATGAAAGCGCTGCAGTCGTTAAAATGAATGACTGAAAATGTAAAGAGGCGAGGGCGGGTCCCGGCGGGTGGGAAAAAAAGAAGCAACGGGATTGGAAATTTTCATGTAAAGATAATGTTTTTCCTTTCTTTTTATTTTTTGGAACATTTTTAAAGAACATTATTTTTTTAAGGGAACATTTGGTCATTTATATAACAAGAGGGATGAATCCTGAATTAGCGATCTCAACAGTAGTATTATTATGGAGGGAAGAAGATCCTCCAACAAAACAGATGAACACTCAAACCATAAAGCTAACCAAGAACTAAGCCATTCCTATAGGGCACTAAAATAAAAAACCAAAAAACAATCATTTGCAATGTCAAAGGTCATTTAAAATATAAGGTATGCATATTTGGGAAAGCAAAAGAACATGCAATTTATGGGTGCCATCATGCATTCATGGATGTTTTCTCATAATTGAAAATTGGCAAATGCTTTTGAGACACATGAAAAGTGCAAGTATTCACTCAAGCCAAATTTCCTAGACTACCTCCATCGATAATGAAATCTCATGTAAGTATTGATGAGAGCGGTTACTCTAATAATTAGAGTGGTAATTATTAGAGCAGTTACTCTAATAATTAGAGTGGCTATTATTAGGATGGTTACTCTAATTATTAGAGTGGTTATTATTAGAGCAGTTACTCTAATTATTAGAGTGGTTATAATTAAAGGGGCAGTTTCTCTAAAATTAGAGTGGCAGTTTCTCTCTAAATTTAGAGGGGCAGTTTCTCTAAAATTATAGTGGTAGTTTTTGTAATTATTAGAGTAGTTGCTCTGAAGCCTATAAATACAGTGCTTAGGCACACAATGGGAGAAGTCAAAAAAAAAAAATTCAAAAGAGGAAGTCTTTTAGGAGTCAAGTAGCGAAACTCTAGCCAAGTGCCCGCAGCAGGAGGTCTAAGTGTGGACGGATCTTTATTTGAGCATTGTGTACCTGAGCACACTTTGTGTACGGCAATAAAGACGAGCTATTGGATTCATCCTTGGAGCACTTGAGATTTGTTTTCTTACTCATTTCCTTTATTTTATTTTATTTTGCATTTATTTTATTTTATTATTTTATTTTATTTTATGCACTTTACATTTCTGTTATTAGCACACACAGTACAATCACTTCGAGCATGCATGTAACACTTGGCAACCCAGTAACGATTAGCGTTTGGTAATCCCAATAGTGTTGCGCTGATTCAGGATGTGTATGGCAAGTGAGAACGGATAATGGTGTTAGGATTAGTTTAAAGCCTAGTTAATCAGTAGTTAAGTTAAATTAGTCACTTAGTTATCTCTCTTTTTCCCTTTTAGCACAGAACATAAAAACATAAAAGCTATAAAAATCATATGCCTCAAGCTTACTTAACCATACAATCGTGACATACAAGTAAGTTTGGAAAGACAACGATTGATTAACCCTGAGTGTTCCATTAGGGCGCGTAAGCACTTAGTCCTTGAAGTTCGACCGGATCGTTCGTGAAACGCTCGTATTCGTATGGTTGAGTGTAGGGGTACCTCGTCGCTCATCAAGTATCTATAAATGATGGGCCCTTAAAAGGATGTGTTGCAATTTATATCTTCTTATAAAAATGGTTCCTAAGAAGGTGTGTTGCAATTTATATCTTCTTATAGCCAAGGATACTCAAGAGACCATGGCAAAACCCTGTTGCTGGACTATTTCCTAAATAAGCACTACATGGTGAGCCAATAGCTAAGCAAAAAACCTTATCTTTGGTCGATAATGCAACCTCTAAATAAGGTTCCATCCCCTGCTTATAAAGATATAAGATCCATTGTTTGTGGTGTATTGAAGTAAAATGCAAGGTATCTTCATGGGCTAAATTGGGGGCCTATGTCCTTTAAGGATGTTGAGAATTCTAGTGAATTGGCTATGTCTATTATCATCATAAAAGAATAAAGGAATTTTCCATTGCCCCTTCCTGAATCAAGTTTTTATATGCACCCCTGAACTTTGGCACAATAGGGCAACTACTTCAGAAAAAACTTCCTCAAGCATTTTGTGATGAGCTTATCCTACTAGAAGACCTTCTACTAGAATATCTACTTCCCCAAATTTCTAGTGCCCAAGCAACTAAAGAAAAGTTCATCCTCTCCTAATGGTTTTCTAGATCTCTAAGACTCTAACTAGGCAAGTCTATAGACTAGGATAGTACATCTAAAGACAATTGACCTAGGGTATGTTTGCCTAGGATCAAACCTCCCAAGCCAACTTAGTAGCCAAAATGTAAGCCTACCTCCCAAAGTCCTCAAGTCCATAAACTAAGATAGTCACCTTATCCTAAGAAAGAAAATGAAATTAGTGACACTCCTCCTTAGTAAATCAAAGAAAATTTCTCATAATCTAATTAACTTGGGAAAACTATGTTAGGGGATTGAAAACCAGAGCAATATAAATGGGATTGAGAGTATAGATTTAGCCAAAGTTCACTTATCTAAGGAAAACAAAAACATACCTTTCCAAGAGGCTAACTTATTTTGCATGTTTCTTAGCACTCCCTTCTAACTATTAATTGATTTCTGTCTGCAAAACAAAGGCTACCCTAGGGAGATAGCTAGGAGCAAGCCAATAGTATATCCAAAAATATGTCTAATATGATTAAGCCTTTTTGTTGAGCACCCCACATGAAAAGGTTTTGTTTTGTTCCAGTTAAGTCCAAGCACTATTGATTGAAAAATTCATTCAGCACCTACATCACCTTTCTGGCCTTAATAACAGATGTTGGGAAAAATCATCATGTCATCCGCATAACAAAAGTACAAAAATTCTAGGGAAACATGGACATGACATTCAACTTTTTGATCCATCTGCAAAGATTATAGGCAATAATAACAAAGAGATATGGTGATAAGGGGTCATCTTGTCGAAGGTCCCACTCAAGGCAAAATCGTTGAGATGTCTATCTATTTAGAAAAACTTGAAATCTAATTGTAGAAATTATGAACCTAATCATCCCACAAATTACAAAATTCCAACTCCTACAAGATGAAAAATAAGACATCCCAGTCTACCTTATCATATGCTTTTGATAAAGCAAATCTCCTATTTCTGAATGTAAGCCCAATGCAAAGCCTCATTTGCTATAACGACACTATCAATAATGTTCCTCCTAGGGATGAATCCTGATTGATTTGCCTATATGATATTGGGCAGTAAGGGCTTTAGGCAATTCACCAAAAGCTTGAAGAAAATTTTATAAAAACTATTGCAAAGATTAAAAGACCTACAATCCCTTGAGGATTTCACCTCCTCCTTCTTGGGCAACAAGACAATGAAGGTATTGTTCCAGGATTTAGGAAAAGTAGAATACTTGAATCCTACTCGAAAAAGACCCTCAAAATCCCTTCTATTGACATCCTAATAAGCTTTAATGCATTTAAAGTTCCAGTCCTTTGGCCCATGCAACTTGTGATTTGGTCCCTTAGACACCACTAAATGAATGTCCTCTCTATAAAGTCTTCCCTTTAAGAAATCATTATCAATAGGAAAAACTAAGCAGGGAATCATACCTTATAGTAATCTAGGATTAACCCTCTCATTTTGATTACACAAGTTGCAAAAATAAGCAACTGCAACCTCAAGATCTTCTTGGGTAGGAAGATTATATAAACTTCCTTAGTACACATTTATTGCTACTACTAGCACATGTGTACACTCATGGCCATCACATAAAGCATGTATGTAGTATGTAAAAAATTCTAACTCTTGCTATCCAAAGTAAAAATTCAAAAAAAAAATGATTAAGTTTAGAAGTTAGAAACTTGAACTTGTAACCTCTATTTTATTAATCAAAATCCATACCACTATTTTACTTACCTTGGTTGTAATCAAACTCATTTGTTACATTATTTAAATATATGTTCCTACGTTTCACCTTTGCCTACTAGCAAGATGGCCTATTGGCCGGTAGGGGTGAGACAAAATGACACATAAGCATGACAATCGAATATGCAAGCACTCATAGCATTATATTAAATACATACTAAGAAAGTTTTTATGGTATTCCTCTTATGTCTATGGGGAGAATCTGATCAAGCATCTCTTTGATTTCTCCTATTTGTGATCATATGGAAGTAGGTGTTATTCTGATCTTCTTTCTTTAGTCACCTCTCCTTGAAGCACTATTTTCACTAGACCTCCTCCTCATGAGCCAAGATTCTCACCTATTTCTTTGTTGCCACTAGATCTTGCATAATGGATTCCCCCTCTAGTAATAAATCTACTTGTCGTTGGATGTGGCCTACCTTGTCCAAAGCACCTAAAAACATTGATAGGGGAAAAAACACTAAAAATGTTAAGAGGTCAATGGATGAACGAAAGCCTAACCTTTTTCAAATGGCTTTACTTAGGCTTGAATCTAGGTATTAAACTTAAGAATTAAGCACCTTACTATCACTCCAAAAGATATTCCTTAGAATAAAAACTACTATTGTTAGTAAAAAGGTTTTAAAAAATAATTTTAAATGTTGAAATGGCTAGTTTTAGAAAAAGTAAAATTGTTATAGAAACAACATCAAAAAAAACAAATAAAAAATAAATCAAAAGAATTAGTTTAAAAAATATTAAACGCTCAAGTGAAAAAAAATAGCATAATGATATTCCAATCATAATTGTACTTACAACTTCTAACACAACAATGAGGTGTTAGCCTAGTGGTATGGGCCTTGGCCTGATAACCCCAAGTCACAAGTTTAATTCTACTAGGTAGCACCAAGCTATAAATTTCTATAAATCTTGGGGTGTACCTATATTTTACTTATTTCAAGTTCCAACGCCCACCCCCTGCATCACACCCCCATCACTCTCTGTCACTTGCCACACACCATCCCTGCCCCCTACACCCCCCCTCTTGAACTTCTAATATATAATAATCAAGTGTTAGCCTAATGGTACAAGTCTTGGCCTAGTAACTCCATGTCATAGGTTGGATTCTAGTAGATAGCACTAAGTTATAAACTTTAATAAATCTTGGGGTATACATATATTTCAATTATTTCAGGTTCCAACCCCCCAAAACTTCTAACATATAAGGCGATAAGCTTGTAAATAAACATAGAACATGGTATGATCATTAAAAAATGAACATTGAGAGAGAAAAGATTAAAGTAAGTAGATTTTTAAGAAAATGTCTTAATTGCTTAAATTTTGTTAAAATAGAATACAAAGTGGGTAAAATAGCTTTGATCTTGATTAACATTATTTAAAGTAAAAAATGAGATGTTAGCTAAATGGTAAGACCTTGATTTGAAAGCTCTAAGTCATGGGTTCAATTCTAATGGGCAATGTTGACTAATGAGCAGTGAGGTACCCCTACACTCAACCATACGAATCACAAGCATTCACGCATGATCTAGTCGAATTTCGTGGATGGGACTAGTTGTGGTATCTAGATTGATCGCAGTTAGCTGTCTTCCCACTTGGACTAGTGGTAGCTTTGTCACGTATGGTTTAGTCCAAAGTGAGGCATATGATATTGTCTAATTCTATGCTACTCCTAATGATGACAAAGAGATGAATTAATTAAGCTACTGAACAGTGGAGAGTAAAATCTAAGAATAGTAAATAACAATAAATGGAAATGTTAACTAAAGAAAATAGTAAATAATTAACAATTAAAAGTAATAATAATCTAAGTGGATGTTGCAATGATGGGAGTAATCTCAATCTTTATTTCTAATCATGTAACGTGTCCAAGTACGTCACAATCGAACAAAGGTGTAGTACGATTACAAACATCACACTGCATGCATGCACTAGAACTAACAAAACTCTAAGAAAGACTATCAAAAATTGAGAAATAAAATTATCTTCTCTCTTGTTGTTCAAACCATCCATCGAAGTGTTGTATTTATAGGCTAGCATAGAGGAGACGATATTGGATATCCGACATCACTTCCTGGGCTCCAATATTGGGCATCCAATATTGGGCTTGATAGATTCATGACTCATCATACCCCCACAACTAACTGAAAACTCATCTTTGAGTTAAATGAAATGAGGAACAAGTTCTTTACAAAATATTAGGAAGGTATGGAATTATTGACTGACTTAAATAACAAAAAAAACAATTGATGCTTACATGCCACAGTGGGATAGTACAAAAATGGGATACAATATTACAAGATGCAAAACTAGGAAAGCTCATGTAGTGCTCAAAGGTAGTGGCTCCTCCATTGGTTGCTTCCCTTTGTCGCCAAGCTTGTGAAATTTGTAATGATCAAGCAATGCATGCAAATTTTCTTCTTCTATCCATGGGTCATGTACTATTCAGGCTGCTGAGCCGATGTGTGCTCGCACCAATATGTCCCAAGGACATGGCAGTGGCAGAAACATCTGATTGGCCTTCACGTATGATGGGATGCGATATCGCATAGGCCGCGATATCGCATACACCATATTGCGTCCTTCCCTATGATATCGCTTACACGATATCGTAGCTCGTCGCCAGTTCTATAAATAAGAGGTGGCTCTCCATTGTTTCTCCATCTAGATCTAGACCCTAGCCAAACTCTTGCCATTTTTCCATTCCAGAGTTAGAATAATTTCCATGTGCCTGTAGTAGGAGTCCCAAAGTAAACGGATCTCTATTCGAGCAATTCAATACCTAAGCACACAATTGTGTACGACAATAAAGACAAACTTTTGGATAAACCTTGCAGTGTATGGACTAAGCTAAATAGGACTTTAATTATTNGGTTCAAGGTGTGAAACAAGAAGTGGGAATGGATACTAATGCTAGGGTAATTAAGGCTTAGTTAGTTAAAGTTAGTTACTTAGTCTCTTCACCCTTTCCCTCATTAGCATAGGCGATAAAAGAGAAACGATATAAAAATCACCTACCTCAAACTCACTTAACCATACCACCGTGACAAATACAAGTGAGTTTGGGAGGACAACGATTGATTAACCTTAAGTGTTCCATAAGGCGTGTAGGCACTTAGTCTACGAAGTTTGACCAGATCATGCGTGTAACGCTCGTATTCGTATGGTTGAGTGTAGGGGTACCTCACCACTCATCATTGGCGCCGTTGCCAGGGACTAAGTTGTTTGTGCACTAAGTAGAACATAGGAAATCATCCACATCATTGGGAAGCTTAAACAAACCCTTAGGGTTAATCAGAAGAAAAATTAAACAACGGTTAATAGCACACCGACAAGATAACAATGTCTTCTTCTTCTCATAAAAGCACTTCACCACCTAAGGATCACACAAGAGACAATCTACAGCACAACATACATAACCAAGAACTGCCAGTTCTTTAACAGTATCGGGTAGTATATACTCATCACTATGAGTATGTACCCAATTTTACCTTTATCCTCCACCAAGATGAACAACTGCATTGGAGAGACCTACAAGGTAACATAGTGTTACCCCCAAATTGGGCAGTCCTTAACATGCTTCTTCGTGTTCTTGCACAGATAGACATGACGTAGCTATACGCTGAATACGTTGCATGTGATTACGACACAAGGGATTACCATCCCACAGCAGTGCAACGTCAATGGGACGCACGGTAAGAAATTTACCACACATTGTTGAAGCGAAAAGGACCCCATAATGCTTCACCTATCATAAGAGAAATTAAGAGTGGTGAACCTATCTCAATAGGTTCTCCACAAAATGATGTTCCCCCTCCTAACGATAATGAGGAGGTACCTTCGCTACACGATACACAACCCTGGTTTTGATGCCCACAAACACCAAGTGTCCAATGAGGGAACACAAACACAAGATAAAGACGAGCATTCTAATCGTCATCATGATCAGGGTTAGGATCACCGAAGGGAACGTAGGAAACATTTTCATGGCCATGGTTCTCCTTCCTCTTCCCCTTCATCGCATCACTCACCCTCTCCTTCCACATCCAGACATAGTCACAAAGAGCCCAACCATGAGGATAAGGGTAAGGATAAGCAAAATGAGAAACCTCGACGAGAGAGTTGGGAGCGAGGACGAGGGCATTTTAGAGAATCACAACATGGAAGAAGGGAAAGTAGGGAACCATGTAGACATCATAGATGCCATGAGAGAGATGACCATGAAGAACCCCTACTTGCAACCTGGAGCATGTTAGACATTACGGAGGCTGTGAGAATACCTATAAGTCACCAAAAAGATAGCCAGATCAAGAGACTAGACATGAAAAATATCCCACGGTTTGAGGGGGGATACAACACTAATCCATAGAACCACTTACAGGCATTTCACGATGCCTGTGTGACGAGTGGCGAGGTACCCCTACACTCCACCATATGAATACGAGCGT
>MNCI01011378.1:10332-28789 GCA_015680685.1 Gnetum montanum | reverse complement strand
CTTTATCTGATCGGCAAATTTGAGGGCCACATACCCAAATGCTTTTCAGGCATGCAGAATCTAGAGTTACTGGTCTTGGTGGGAGATGGTTTGCGAGGAGAAATCCCCATTAATATTTGGAGGCTTTCAAATCTTGAAACTTTGCATATATCAGCGGCAAACACAACGGGAGTGTTACCCACAGAGATGTGTCGCAGAGATGTGTCATATGAGGAATTTGGGGATGTTGAAAGTGAATGCTCATCTGAGAGGGCACATTCCAGAATGCATTGGGGAGATGGAACAGTTATCTGGTCTGGATTTGGCTGGCACTGGATTAAATGGTTCAATTCCAAAAGGAATTGGGATGCTCAACCAATTGAGACATTTAGATGTCTCAGGAAACACTGTCGGGAAAACTTCCCCAAAGTTTAAGCAGTTGCCATCAACTGGTATGTTTAGATGTGTCCCAAAATAGGCTATCTGGAAAACTTCCCCGGAATTCGAGCAGTTGTGTCCATCTGGATACTCTGATGGTTTCGGATAATAGTTTCAGCGGAGAGGTATCTGTGATTTTCCCATCTTCTTTGAGGATTTTGTCTGCTTATTCTAATGCATTTTGGGGCTCACTGTCCAAATCCTTTGCTGGTTGCAAGCACATGATGTGGCTGGATTTCAGAAAAAACAGGTTAACTGGTCCCTTCCAGAATATTTAAGAGATATGGTAATGCTCAGGACCTTAAATCTAGGTTCAAATGAACTAGAAGGAGAGATTCCAGAATGGATGGTGAATTTGTCTAAGTTGCAGGTCCTCGATTTGTCCAGCAACCGTTTTCATGGCCATATTCCAGTGCATCTGGAAAAGCTGAAAGGATTCGGCAATGTGTGGAATGACACGAGACCTTTTGAATTAGATGACTTATCTTCACAGTCATTACTCCATATTTTACTCTCAGAGTCGTTACTCGATCCTTCAAGTGTGAAAATGATTTTTAGGTTGAATTAGATGACTTAGCTTCACAGTCATTACTCCATATTTTACTCTCAGAGTCGTTACTCGATCCTTCAAGTGTGAAAATGATTTTTAGGCAAAAGAGGTTAGAACTTATGAATCAATACATGATATCATACAACAATTTGATAGACTTGTCATGTAATAATCTCAAGATTCCAGAAAGCATTGGTGAATTTGGTAAATTAAGGCTGCTTAACTTATCTCACAACATGTTGAGTGGCCATATACCAGTGGCCATATACCAGATAGCATAGGAAAGTTGGTAATGTTAGAACAAATTGATTTGAATTCAAATAGATTAACTGGTGCAATTCCTGAGCAGCTAAGTTCCATAGCATCTTTGGAGGTTTTCAATGTTTCAAATAGTCACCTCTGTGGTAAAATCCCTTGGTCTACCCAGTTTACTACATTTGATGATAGTGCATTTGATGGAAATGATTGTTTATGTAGAGTTGTTCCTCATAATGATTGTCAAAAAGTTGCAGAAAAGAAACTTAGTAATTCAAAGGATTGGTGAGATTGGGTAGAAGATCATATATCATTGATAGCATTTGGATTAGGTTTTGGTTTATCCTATGGAACAACCATAGCACTGTATTGTCATTGGGATGCTTTTCTTGGGTACTGTGCTACTTATTGCTTTTAGATTGTTGTGTTATTGGGGCTCATGTTACTTTTGCTTTACTTGGTACTCTTTGAAGCATGTTCTTTCCTAATGTAAAAAGCTTAATAGTAGATGATAGCATCTTTTTCTATAGGCAAGTAATAAATGGTATAATTTATAGATTGTAGATCTTAAAAAAGCTTATAAAATATAAAAGGTCAAAATTTAATTTGAACATATTGTGTAATGGATGAAAGAAAATAGGTTCCTTATAATTTCCCCACTTGGGCTTGTCACAAGCTTTTTTTATCAATACCGCGAGAGAGTTTATTGCAAGTTAATACAGTGTTGACTTCTAATTTAAATGCAAAAAGGTTTTCACAATTTGCTGGTCAAAAATGATTTTACTGACATTATTTGTTGCAATTTCCCAATTTATTTTTCATGTTTCATGCCATCACTTGTTAAAGTCTAATTGCAATAACAACGTCAGTAACCAAGCCTATGTTGTTGGTCCTCTTTTTTTTCTGTATGACCCTTTATAATAGTTGTGGCTATATAACTTGTCTGGTAAGGAAATCATATTTTACATGTAGAATCTAGATTCTTCAGCAAATTCTACGGTGTTCCTTCCAACCCATGTCACCAGTTATCACCTTATTGAGTTGCAATCAATATGAAGGTCATTGTGCATTTCTATTCCACTTGCACGACTCTTACCATGGTAGTCATATTTGCCATTTTTTTGTAACAACATTAGTACTTGAAATTCCATGGACTAATTATTAGACTTGTGTGGGGTGGTCATTAAATTCTCGAATGAAAGCATGACACGGATGGTGTCCTCCACATGATTATGATAAGAGAAATCAACGCTTACCATGACCAATTTTTTTTATTATTTGTATATCATGAGGTTGGTCATTGAAAGTCAAACGAATCCAAAGATGGTGGAGAAGAAATTTCCAAAACATTAAATAAAACAAAAATACATATAGAATTTTAGCTTTGATGTACAAATTCTATTTTTAGAGAAATTTATATGTATGATATGTTATGTCATTTTACTATGGCTTAATAATATTCACACACCCATTTCGTATTTCCTCATTTACTTTTATTTTCTCAAGTAAAATGGTTTTGGGATTGCCAATAGGTTGGACTTGTCTTGATGTAAATATGAGCATGATGCATATTTACATTGTAAATTAAGTTATATATATATACACATGAATTGTTTAAAACGATTTTCAAAGTTTTGAGTTTTTCTTGGAAGCCTAATTATTGGACTAAGGTAACAAGTTTGATAAAAACTAAATTACTCTTACATCCTCTCTTCCTTCATTCCTTTTCCATTTTCTTTGCACCGTATCAATCAAATGCTTATTCAAGGTGCCTTTGTACGGTTATTAATGTTGAAGATTCATGGTTAGGATAAGGACCATGCCATGTAAATCTCATGATTTGACATAGCAAGCTGAAAATTGATATTTACCCTTCATGTCTAAAGCAACATCATGTTATGAAAATTAATTCTTGACCTATTTCTTCAAGAATAGAGATGATTTCATTATTATTTTTTGAATCTCTAGAAAGACTCAATTCTTGAGATAATGGCCAAGGAAAATTGTACCTAGAAATAAAAGAAAGGAAAGATCAATCTCCAAATACTTTTTATACAAAGATATAGTAAAGTTTCCTTGTTCATAAAAAATAATAAAACAATGAGGAGACATTAAGGGAATAATAATTAGATATAAATGTGGTACCTACAAACTTTTCTTCCATTATGTTTTCTTGAAAATACACCTAGTTTGCATATGGTGTGCTGTTTAACAACATTAAGCAAATCAACATAATTAGTTTCAAGGTCTATGCCTTCTAGATGTTGAGTAGTAAATTTATATGGATGCTACAACATATTTATTCATAAAGCCCATGTAAAAAGACAAAATGAAAACATAAGTCAATGGAAAAAATCATTCTAGCATCTTCTCAACAATTTTAGTCAAAACTTTTTGCAAGCATATAAAGAAATGCAAATAGGATAGTATTTTTATGATTGGTAGGGCTACCTATATTTTTATTAAGGATAAGGCAATCTCTTGGGTACTTGCCTTTTAATGAATTTTGAGTCTAAAGCATAAATCCAAACTCCTAAAGGTGTGACAGAACTAGACAACAATATCCATTGGGATGCTCATATTGACACATATCACATCCTTCATCATTTAAATTGGAATGTGCAACCTCTTCTATTGTAGCAAATTTTTTCCTTTGCTAGTAGTAGTCCTTCCCTAGATTTTTTTCTTTCTTTTGTTCTTGTCTCTAGGTCTACCTTGCTATGGTCTTTCCTCTGTAATTTTCAATGCTTTTTAAAACTTCTCATCAATTGAGTCCTACATTTTGTCAACCTTTACCAAAATTTCAATTACTGGCTTTTAGATTAGCAAGGTTTTCCTCTGAACCACCTCTTCTAATGGTGCCTCACCTTTTGGTTCACAAAATGAACCTCCATTTTAGGGAGAAAAATATCTCTATTGTACTCCTCAAAGCTCTTTCTCTTCTTTAGTTCTCAATTCTCTTTTGATACCTAATCAATTAATCTCTAAATTTGATGGGCTCTCATCTTTGAAAGTCTCCATTGAGCATAGACTCCAAGAATTTCCCTTGTCTTGTTTAAGAGTCCATCTATAATATGTTGTAGTTATTCCCTCTGAGAGAAGTCATAACCTAGGCATTGGTGCAATAGTGAGTAATACCTATTCAAGGTTGCATCAAGGGACTTATGATTTTCTTGCCTCCATTCTTAAATCTACTTCCTTAAATTGGACACCCTAGAGTACCTTTGATATTTCTCATTAAAGATTTTCAACATTGTACTCCACCTTTTGATGAATCTTGGTTCCAAGAACCAATACCAATATTTCACTTCTTTGATGAGTATCCTAGGAATTAATTTTAGCTTTTTCCATTTATTCTCTACATTTTGCAAGGCACAAACATTTTGAAAGACTTGTAGATGATATTATAGAGCATTGTACCCTCCCTCAAACTTGGGAAATGTTGTTCATGTCTAGTTGCTTTATTAAAAAATTCCTTTGATGTCTAGTAGGATTGTAGACTATCTTCTTGATGTTAATCATGTTGTGAGTAGCAAGCAAGTGTTCATCATAATTATGTTTGTCCTTATTAATGAGCCACGATATTGCGTACACGATATCGCATCTGCGATATCGCGTCGGCCCCTGTGATATCGCAGGCCGTTGTCATGTCTATAAATAAGAGGTGGCTTTCCCTTGTTCACTCATCTAGAGTTAGTCCCTTAGCCAAACTATAGCAGTTTTACCATTCCAGAGTTAGAATAATTTCCATGTGCCCATAGTAGGAGTCTCAAAGCGAATGGATCTTTATTCGAGCAAATTGTACCTGAGCACACATTTGTGTACAACAATAAAGATAAACTTTCTGATAAACCTTGCAGCAAATGGACTAAGCTAAATAGAATTTAATTATTGTTAAATGTTTAAATGATTTCATAGATAATTAATCTCTCTCAACCCTTAAATCTCCTAGTTAAGTGCATTTAGTACGACCACATCAAGCATGTGTGTAACGCTTGGTAACCCAGTAACAAGTAGCATTTGGTAATCCTAGTAGCATTGCATTGGTTCAGGGTGTGTGTGGCAAGTGGGAACAGATACTGATGCTAGGATAATTAAAGCTTAGTTAGTGAATAGTTAATGAAAATTAGTTATTTAGTTCTCTTCATCTTTCCCTACTAGCATAGGCGTTAAAAAGATAAAAGACATAAAAATCATACACCTCAGGCTTACTTAACCATACAACCATGACGATACAAGTAAGTCTGGGAAGACAACGATTGATTAAGCTTAAGTGTTCCATTAAGGCGTGTAAGCACTTAGTCCTTGAAGTTCGAACGGATCGTGTGTGAGACGCTCGTATTCGTATGGTTGAGTGTAGGGGTACCTCGCCACTCATCATTGGTGTCGTTTCCGGGGACTTAGTTGTTTGTGCGCTACGTAGAACATAGGAGATCATTCACATCGTTGGAAAGCTAGAACGAACCCTTAGGGTTAATCAAGAGAAAAAATAAGATAATGGTAATTAGCACACTGAATAAAACAAAAATGTCTTCTTCTTCACACAAAAGAACTTCACCGCCTAGGACTCACACAAGAGACGGTCAGCGGCACAACGTAAGTAACCAAGATCTGCCAGTTCCTCAACAGTTCCAAGGGGTATATATTCATCACAATGAATATGTACCTGACTTTACCTTTATCCTCCATCAAGATGAGCAACTGCATTGGAGAGACTTGGAGGATAACATAGTGTTTCCTCCAGACCGAGCAGTCCCCAACATGCTCCTTTGTGCTCTCGCATGAATAGGCATGTCACAATTGTACGTAGAATATGTTGCATGTGATTACGACACAAGGGACTACCATCCCACAAAAGTGCAACGTCAACGGGACTTGCGACAAGAGAGTTACTATACATCGTTGAAGGGCAAAGGACCCCATAATGCTCCACCCATCTTAAGAGAAATTGAGGGTGGTGAACCTATTTCAATAAGTTCTCCACAAAATGATGTTCCCCCTCCTAATGATGGTGAGGAGGTGGTGTATCAGAACCTTCACTCCATGATTCACAATCCTGGTTCTGATCCCCACGAACACCAAGTGTTCAATGAGGGAATACAAACACATGATAAGGATAGGCATTCTGATCGTCATCACGATCGGGGCTAGGATCATCGAAGAGAAGGTAGGAAACATCATCATGGTGATGGTTCTCCTTCTTCTTCACCTTCATTGTCACATTCACCCTCTCCTTCAGTATCAGGATGCAGTCATAAGGAACCTAAATATAAGGATAAGGGTAAATAGAGTGAGAAACCTCAACAAGAGAGTCGAGAGAAAGGATGAGGGAATTCTAGAGAATCACAGCATGGAAGAAGGGAGAGTAAGGAGCTGCGTAGACATCATAGACACTATGAAAGAAATGACCATGAAGAACCTCTACTTACAACCCAAATCATATTAGACATCACGGAGACTATAAGAATTCCTACAAGGCACCAGAAAGATAGCAGGAGCAAGAGGTTAGACATGAATAACATCCCACAATTTGAGGGGGGATACAACATTGATCCTCAGAACCACTTACAAGCATTTCACGATGCATGTGCCATGCAGAACATTGAGAATGAATGAAAAAAGCTAAAGTGTTTCCCAAGGACACTAGTAAAAGAAGCGAAAAGCTGGTATTGGTCCTTAGAACCAGAATCCATTTGAAGGTGGAGTACAATGCTAGAACTGTTTAACGATAAGTATCAAAAGTACTCTTGGGGTGTCCAACCTATGAAAGAAAATCCAAGGATGGAAGCAGGCAACTCATGAACCCTTGGATGCTGCCATGGGCCGATACTATGCATTGTTACATCATTGCCTAGACCATGGTTACTCACAATAGGATCAACTATGCCATCTCTTAGATGGACTTAGGCATGAAACCAAGAGAACCCTTAGAATGTATGCCCAAGGGAGATTATCAAAGCTTATGTCCCATTAGGTTCATAGATTGTTGGAGCAAGTAGCTAAGGAAGAAGGAGAGCTACGTAAGAGAGAAAGTGTGGAAGAGTACAACTGTGATCGTTCCCTCCAAAAAAGGGGAGTAAGATTCTGTGAGAAAGAGGAAGAGTCACCACTTGAAGAGTTGGTGAATAGGAAAACCTTGCCACTCCAAAAATTAACAACAGAAGTGTCAACAAAGGTAGACCAAATGTGGGACTCCTTAGATAGTAGATTTGAAATCGTTCTAAAAATCATAGAGGAGTTTAAGGAGCGAAGTAGTGACTATGACAAAAAGAAAAAGAGGGATTTGGACCATGCACATAACAAAGGTAAGGGTAAAATGGCCATCACCGAAGAGGTTGTGGATTCTGATATGGAAAATGATGGTGACCATCCTAAGGGATGTTGCCCAATAATCTCATGTCTGCAAGAGTCTGGGGTGTATGCACTTAACCCATGACTTAACAAATGGCAAACACCCCAACGGTTACCTTATCCTCAAGGTAACTCAAGGCAATTCCACCAACCATTAACATATTATCCAAGTGGAACTCCATCACAACCTATTGAGCAACACCAGCAGTGGCAATACCCATAGTCATGTTTGATCCCACCACCAAGGCAATAATACCCTTACTGACAATTGGATCCATATGGCTACTACGTGTAGTAGCCAATCTCTCCACATGACTCTGTTGGTCATGTGACACCACAATGTCACTACCAAGCTCAGGAGTATTATAGGACTCCTTCTCCTAGGGGAGATACACCACATACTTACCATCCTTCGAATCCACCTACAACTCTCACACTGATAGCTCCATTGCCACTTGCTCCAACAATGCAAGGGGTACCCCCCACTCAACCGCAGCAACCCAATGTCACAAGGGCTATGAATCTTCAACCCACAGTTGGTTCTGACAACCTCATGCAGAAAATATTTTTCTTCAGAACCAACAATCCAACCAAGCCCTCACCATCACAAGTGGTTGAACATCTGAACACCTCTCTACCAAGTAAAGCTTCAGGACCTCCTTCAACCCAAAATTCGAGCTTAACGCACACAGTTATGTTAACACATGCTGTTACTAACTGGATTAAAGTGGGCCACCTTCCCAGGAAATTCTCCGATCCTAGAAGTCCTCTAATCTATCTCCAAGTTGTTGGGAATGAACCATGTAAAGCTCTTCTAGACTCAGGTTCTGAAGTCAACTTAATATCACAAGAAATGTACAAAGCCTGGAACCTACCTCCATTAAGGAAGAGTAACATTCGACTAGAGTTGGCCAACTAGTCCATCACTATTCCCTTGGGACTTATGGAGGACATCATTACCACTGTATGTTGTTGGTCATATCCAGCTGATTTCCTAGTGATACAAGTAAAAAATGGTAAGGGGGACTTCCCAATAATAATGGGAAGAGCATGGCTAAGCACTATAGATGCATGCCTAGGAATCCATGATCTTTCCTTGGAAATATCCAAGAAAAACACTCTTGGAAAGATCGAGAAGAAGAAAGTTCCATGCATTGCATATAGTGACACAGGGTGTCATTGCGTGCAGAAATCATAGGTTATGTGAAGTTTAGCATTGCCTACATGCAATTGGTGTGCACAAGACATAAATATACAAAAGTGCCTGTATGTAGTAGCCACACGACAAGAAGAAACCCAGTGGCTGATGGTTGATCAAGAGAGAAACTCGCTAACATGCATGAAACTAACTGAGGGAATAACTAGTGCTTACATTAAAAGCATAGACACACTGGAGAAAGTCTGTTTCCAACTTCCAAACCTTAACCTTGAAAAAATCAACTGGGGGAAGTTGGAAATTCCTGAGAGATTTAAACAAAAGCCCCTAGATTTGAAACCATTGCCCACCAGTCTGGAGTATATGACCCTCCAAAATGGAAAATCGGTGATCATCAACGCAAGACTTGTTCCCAAACAAAAAGAAAGATGGCTGAAAGTGATAAACAAGTGGTCAAAATCCTTTGCTTGGTCATACCCCGAGTTGACTAGAATAGATCCTAGGATATGATAGCATAGGATTTACATGGACCCCTCCATGAAACCTTGAAAACAATCGTAGAGGCGATTGAACCCAAAATTGAAACAAATAGTAAAGGAAGAGATAGAACAACTTCTTAAGGCTGGGTTCATATATCTGATTGCTGATAGTGAATGGGTTAGCCCTTTGGTGATCGTGCCTAAAAAGGGAGGAAAATGGAGAGTGTGTATAGATTTTAGGCTGCTGAACATAGCAACATTCAAGGATCATTTTCTGTTGCCATTTGTTGACCAAGTCTTAGACACCATAGTAGGGTATTGCTATTATAGTTTTCTAGATAGTTATAGTGAATATAGCCAAATACAAATAGCACCAGAAGATCAAGCCAGAACAACATTCACCAATCCTTGGGGAATGTTTGCATATAAACACATTCCATTTGGCTTGTGCAATGCTCCTGCCACATTTCAACATTTAGTTCTAAGAATATTCCAATAGCAGATAGGGAATGGAGTGGAAGTATTTATGGACGACTTCTCTACTTATGGGACAAGCTTTAATCAAGCCCTAGATCGATTAGAGCAAGTGCTAAAATGATGTGTAGAAACCAACTTAAGGCTCAACTAGTAGAAAAGCCATTTGATGGTTCAAGAGGGCATAGTACTTGGGCATAAGATTTCATAGTCAGGAATAGAGGTAGACCCAAATAAAGTTAGAGTCATCCAAAGTATTACGCTAGAACCAAAAACTGTCAAAGACATTCTGTCATTCCTTTGACACATTGGCTACTATCAGAGATTCATTGAGAACTTCTCCAAGATTTCCAAACTATTGGTAGAACTAACAAAGAAGGATGCACCATTCGAATGGACTAGGGAATGTGAACGAGCATCCGAAACTTTAAAACAAGAGCTTGTGGAAACTCCCATTCTATAAGCCCCTGACTAGTCTAGACCGTTCCATATAATGATTGATATATCCAATTATGCCTTAGGAGCTGTACTTACACAGTTAGATGACCAAAAATGTCCTTACTATATCCACTATGTAAGTAGGAGTATCGTCGGTGCACAACTTAACTACACAACTACAAAAAAAGATTTAATGACTGTAGTGTTTGCACTGGACAAGTTTAGGCACTATGTGTTAGGCTACAAAGTGTACATTCATACAGATCATAGTATAATCAGGTTCCTCATGAACAAGCCAATGGTTAGCCCTCGTATTATACAATGGCTGGTAATCCTACAAGAGTTTGATCTAATGATGATAGATCGAAAGGGCGTTGAGAATGTAGTTGCAGATCACTTATCTTAGTTACATTGGGACAACAAAGAGGATGAATACGCCATATTCGATAATTTTCCTGATGAAGCCCTCTTTGTCAGTGTAGTGAATGACCAACCCATGGGAATGAGTTGGTATAGTAGCATTCTCACCTATCTCATTTCTCAAAAAACACCATAGGAGCTGGACTTTAGGAAGAAAAAATAATTTCTTCATAGAGCCAAGTACTTCATGGAGATCAATGGACAACTTTACAAAGTCTGTCCTGATGGCTTGGTTCGATGAAGTGTGTCCAATGTGGACCAACTAGGAGTTCTTCAAGACACTCATGAGGGCCCTTGTGGAGGTCACTATGCAGGGAGACGAACGACTATTAAAATCTTGCTTGTAGGATATTACTAGCCAAGACTATTTCGGGACATCCATCAATTTGTCCAATCCTGTGAGCACTATTAACATGATGGAGGAATGACTGCTAGAATGGAGGGTTCGCAACAATGGATTCGACCTTTGGAACTGTTTGACATTTGGGGAATAGAATTTATGGGGCCCATTACACCAATGTTCAATGGAAAAGCTTACATCATTGTTGTTGTTGACTATATAACAAAATGGGTTGAAGTAGCTACTATTACAGATTGCACATCGTCTACAACTACATGATTTGTGGAAAAATAAGTTGTAAATAGGTTTGGTATGTGACATGCACTTATCTCGGATAATGGAATCCACTTCATGGGTGCAACCTTTCGGAAATTGATGCAATGCTTAGGGGTTGAACATAAATTGACTACACCTTATCACCCCCAAGCTAATGGCCAAGCTAAGGTCACTAATCAGGAGATTACTAAAATATTAACAAGAACAATTAGCAAATATAGGCGAGATTGGAGCACTAAGCTAAATGATGCTCTCTGGGCATACCTCTCCACTTGGAAACTTTCTATAGGCTACTCTCCCTATAAGTTAGTATATGAAAAACTTCCAAAGCTTCTAATTCAAACTAAGCTTTGTACACTATCCATGGCATGTGACCTTCACCTTGACCTTGATCTAGCACAAATAAAAAAGATTGGTAACTTTAAAAGTGCTAGAGAAAAACTAATTGGTTGCCCTGTCATCAAATGAGTTGCACAAGGCACATAATAAACAACGTCATGACTTAAAAATTCAAAAGGTTAAGTACCAACCAGGAGGTAAGGTCTTTTACTAGAAACCCACACATGTGGCACAATGCACAAAATTTCAAACATTGTGGGAAGGGCCTTACATCATTCATACAACCTTCCACTCAGGAGCCATGACTATATACAAACCTAAAAGCCCTAATAAGATATTATTGGTCAATGTGCAACAAATCAAACCCTTCCATGAACTTGGAATAGCTGGTGCACATAATACCTCTGAGAGAGGATGACCTCGCTCATTATTTCGGATCTCCTCCTTTCAACTTAGTCATGGGGGAGATGGGCACCTATGCTGATTAGTTAAGGCCCTCAGTGCCTTTTTAAGTTTTTGTTTTACACATTTTTGTTTTACAAATTTCTTTAACTTTTCTCATTTTTTTTACAACATCGTTCATATTTCTTCATTTATTTGTGCGTTTATTTATTTATTTGTTAAGTTTTTCACTTAATAAGTACTCTGAAGATGGTATGAACTGTATTCCATTGATTACTAATGTTTGGTTTTTACCTTTGAGTTATGATGTTGATATTAAGGTATGGTTCTTTTGATATAATAGGTAATGAGTCCACATCATCCATGCATCCATGAATTTCTATGGTCTCTCTTGGCTTAGAACTGTGCAGTCCCTTTCTTAATAATAATAAGAACTATTAGCGAATTGGTGATTGGGTATTTCTCAAACTAAGGAAGGATTCAAGGATTGAAAATGGCGTGACTTCAAGGGGATTTGATGCACTTGTGCTGGCCATCCTCTTGGGTGCTTGGATGTTTCCTTCTTGGGTTTTCCTTACCATCCTGACGTTGCTCCATTATCAGGAAGCTGAGCTAATAAAAATAATAAGTCTTTGCATGGTGTGGTTCTCATGCAAAAAAAAAAAAGAAAAAAGAAAAAAAAAGTGAAAAAGTAAAAAAAAAAAAGTGGTGAAAAAGTGAAAAGTGAGAATTCAAAGCACATCCCTTCGACAAAATAATCATCTAGGCTATGAGCACTAGTTATGGAACTAAATAAACATGTTCCCTCTAACTAAGGCCCTTCTCACTTCCTACTTTCTTCTCTTTCGTTTCATCAGAATGGTGGTAACTCTTTGGCGGAAGCATTCTTGTTACTTCATGTGGATGGATTGACCAAATGTATTAATGAGAAGTCACTGAATGTAGATTGTTTGAGGCTGGACTTGGAATGAGATCTATTGAGTCACATTAACCATACATACACAAGGGGCTGTACATCACCTTGTTCTTGAGACTCCATTCCATTCTCTCCTTTCCATCATTCTTTCTCCATTTTCACCTCATTTTTGGTTGTATCAATAGTCCACATTTTGGTTAATGGATTGTTTTCTTTTTGGTAAACTCTTGTGGTTAAGAATTTAACTCTTGTTTCCAAATGACATTTCTAGAGCCTATAGACTCTTTGAATGTGGGATTGTCAGGGCATAGCATTCCTATTTGGTGCATCCATGAAATTCTTTCCTTTCAATATTTTCGCAATCACCCTTTATTTTGTTCATCTCCATCTTTGACATTTATTTTATTGGCGTTGTCATCATTTATTTTTCTTCATCTTTCTTATTCCTTACCTTTTTCCATTCTATCGCTATCGGAGGTTCACTCTCAGTTATGGGGGTCCTGGTCCAATTTTTTCAATTTTCTTTTAACCCCTACACCTCGGGTAGTCACCAGCATTATATCTCCAGATTTGCATTAGCCATATCACAACTTAGCCAATGGACCTTACAATGAGGCGAGGTATCAATTGCATTGTGATTCATTTACCCTTGCTAATATAAGACTGTGTTGTGTGTGCAGATTGCAATCGTACACCAATCGATTGGATTTGGAGGAAACACTTGGAATGGACTGGTGTTGGAGCAGTTATGCAAGGAACAAGATTGATGACACATTTATGGATGAACAACGAAAGGCACAATCTTGGCATCAGTAGCAACAGATTTCTTCTTTTCTCTCTCTCTTCTCTCTTCTCTCTCAGCTGCCAAATAAGGCTGGATGTCAAATGTGTATAGTGTTCACTGTTGTTGTCATGAACACTAATTTTGTCATGTATTGTAATGATGATTCATTCACATGTCACCCTATTCACCGTTAATTTCATTCAAGTCAATAATCCCATACCTTTCCAATATTTTGTAAGGAACTCAAGGACGAGTTTTCATTCAGTCATGGGAGTATGATCAGCTACGATATCATGTATGTGATATCGCGTCAACCTCTGCGATATCGTGTATGCGATATTGCAGGCCGTCATCATGTCTATAAATAAGAGGTGGCTTTCCGTTGTTCACTCATCTAGAGTTAGTCCCTTAGCCAAACTATAGCAATTTTACCATTCTAGAGTTAGAATAATTTCCATGTGCCCATAGTAGGAGTCTCAAAGTGAATGGATATTTATTCGAGAAAATTGTAGCTGAGCACACATTTGTGTATGGCAATAAAGACAAACTTTCTGATAAACCTTGTAGCATATGGACTAAGCTAAATAGGATTTAATTATTATTAAATGTTTAAATTGTTTCCTAGATAATTAATCTCTCTCAACCCTTGACTCTCCTAGTTAAGTACATTTAGTACGACCGCTTCGAGCACATGTGTAACACTTGGTAACCCAGTAACAAGTAGCATTTGGTAATCCTAGTAGCGTTGCATTGGTTCAGGGTGTGTGTGGCAAGTAGGAACGGATACTGATGCTAGGATAATTAAAGCTTAGTTAGTGAATAGTTAATGGAAATTAGTTATTTAGTTCTCTTCACCTTACCCTACTAGCATAGGTGTTAAAAATACAAAGACATAAAAATCATACACCTTAGGCTTACTTAACCATACAATCGTGATAATACAAGAAAGTATGGGAAGACAACGATTGATTAACCTTAAGTGTTCCATTAAGGCATGTAAGCACTTAGTCCTTGGAGTTCGACCGAATCACGTGTGAGACGCTCATATTCATACAGTTGAGTGTAGGGGTATCTCGCCACTCATCACTTATGGTTTCCTTTATGACCATGCCCCATTTTGTGGTGCTTGATATGTCTTATTTCAACTCTATGTCATATTTCTTTGTTACATTGATCATCTATTCTTTTATCCCTATTGATGGGACACGATATTGCATGGGCTGCGATATCCCAAACGCGATATCACATCCGTCGCGATATCACGTACGCGATATCGCAGTCCATCACAATGTCTATAAAGAAGAAGAAACTCTTCCTTATTTCAAAAAATAGAGTTAGATTGTAGCAAAATGCTGGTAGTTTGATCCTTCTAGATATAGATTATTTTCCCGTGTCTACCCGTAGTGTGGTGAATGTAATTGTATGACATCCTTTATTCGAGTGTGACGTTCTTGGACATGCACATGACCGAAAATAAAGATCAAGATTACTTCATCATTGCAGCATTCACTTTGTTTATTTATTTATTTATTTAATGCTTTCCTATTTAATCTCTCTCACCCTTAAACTCCTAGAAACACAGAATGAGTATGACTTGATTACAAGCATTTAAGTGTGACTACTTGGTAACCCAGTAGTGTACCTAGGATCTGCGCTTGGTAATCCCAATGGTAGTCATGCACGAAGTCCAAAATGTGTACGGATAATCAGGGAACAGATGCTCATCACACTTAGGCTAGTTTAGATTCTCTTACCCTTTTTCCTCCTAGCTTAGTTAATCTTATTTTCCATTACCTTCAGAAGTAGCATTAGGTTAGAACACATCATACACCTCACTCTGGACTAAACCATACATAATAATATAATACTAGTCCAAGTGGGAAGATAGTGAACTATGACCTAAGGATAATTGTCTAGGTGCTACAACTAGTCTATCTACGGAGTTCAACCGAATCGCGTGTGAAAACGCTCGTATTCATATGGTTGAGTGTAGGGGTACCTCGCCACTCATCATAGGCACCGTTGCCGGGGACGATGCTAGTTATGTAGATTAGTTATATCATACAAGGTCACTATATAGGACTTAACGATATATCTTTTAGGAAAAAATAAATAATTATTAAAAGTCACATGTAAATTCACACACAACTTACAACAATGCCTCTCCTACAAGATTACAATAATGCCACACTTAGTGAGGAAGTTCATTGGAGAACCAACAAACTATATGATGATGAAAATTGGAGTATACAACCTGAAGTAGGAGTTTCTTATAAACATGAACAAAAGCAACGTCATCCCAACACACGAAAGCATAACCTACTCGATGACGATGAACCCTCACTAGCCACTACAAGCCTAATGCAAATACAAGAGGCTGTTCAAATCTCACATAGGCATCGTAAAGAGAGCCGTCTACCCAGGCTCAATTTAAATAACTTTCCTAAATATTTAGGAGGCTATGAATTATATCCACATCAACATTTACAAGCCTTCTATGATGCTTGTCCATGGAACAACATTGATAACGGGTGGCAAAAACTTAAGCTCTTTTGCATGACACTCGTTGACCAAGCAAAAGTATGGTATAAATCATTAAAACCAAATTTGATACGATGCTGGTCAACAATGGTAGAAGTCTTTAATAAAAAATATTAAACCTACGCAAGAGTGTCAGCCTTGAGGAGACAAATCCAAGGATGGAAACAAGCAAAACATGAATCCTTGGACATGGCCTTAGAAAGATATTATTCACTATTAAACAACTATCTAGGCCATGGGTTTTCTAAGGAAAGGCTAATGTACCATATCATTGATGGGCTATGTAATGAAATAAGAGAGACCTTAGGAATGTATGCCCAAGGTCAATTATACAAACTACGAACCCATCAAGTCCAAGAGCTTATTTAGTGGGTAGCAAAAGAAGAAGGAGAAATGGCTCAATGGGAGAGTGTTGAAAAATATCAATAGGACCAAAATCTCAACTTAACAAAGGTCCATGATCACGAAAAGGAGAAATCAACCAATATCAAGGTGGAAACATCATCTTTGCCAATACAACAAACATTAGAAGAAGTTGAGGCAAAGATCAATATGATGTTGGAATGGACGTATCAAAAGTATGGAGAATTTATCAACATTATTGGAATAAAGTTTTGACAACCCAAGAAGTAGGAAAAAACATTAGACATTTGGAGAAAAAGAATGAAGGAAATAAGAGCTCAATTGCCAATCATACATATGAATGCAACATATGCTTGTACGATCACCCCAAAGGATAATGCCCAATATTGTTACATCTACATGAGCATTGGGGAAACACGTTACATCCCGAGTTCGTACAGAGATACTGTGTTCGATGACAGTGGAAAAAATCCCAGTCATGGGGGAATCCACCCTTGGATTGGAGACACCCTTCATATCATCCGAACCCAAATGCTTATCTTGTTCAACATCCTGTTTCTTCGACTAAACCAACGCACTTTATCTCATCAAAGTACCATTCTCCTCAATACTACCAACTTATGCCTCCAACACAACCACCACTTTGTGCACCTTATACTCCTCCTAAATTTCAAAATTCTCATCCTTTCCCTCCTTATACATCGCCACCAACTGTTCCTAAGGTACTTGCACCACAACAACAACCCACGAACATCACTTGTGCTACTACTCCCAACAATAGTGAGAAACCTTAGCAACATCAAAAGTGCCCCGTCTTTAAACACGGCCGTAAGAAGGGACAACACAATTCTGAGGCCACTATATCTTCCCACTCAGCACAAGTCCCACAATGTGGTGCACCCTTACCTTCGAACCCATCACCTCATGTAACTTCATCAGGGCCACCAACTCACACTCCAACAACAAGACGGTCCAATGAACACAAGAATGGAGAGTGACATCCCAATCCTTGCATACCAACTAATGGTCACAAACCTCATAGTGGATCAACTCATTATCTGGGAATTACATCGTATAAAGTGCACCACTATGCCCACTATAATCAAGTGTGTGAACCCTAAGGGGATAAGTATGACTAGGCCTCAATACTTCCAACATGCAATGATCCTCATCTTCCATTTATTAATCCTTGTCATACTCAACCGTTTAGTTATGGGGGATATCCCCCATTCTAAATAACACACAGGATTAATAACCATTTTTTATTTTTCTTTGATTTTACAACTTTTTGTTTTTCAGTTTTTCATTTTTCAACTTTTTGTTTTATCTTTTTATCTTTTTGTGTTTTTGTCTTTTCACATTTTTTTAAGTAATATCATCTATGAATAAAAAACTCACGTGGATTGTTGGTTGAGGTGTGTTGTATGTTATTAAGTCATGAGCAATTAATTATTTGGAACAGTGAGCCCATTACACTCACTCACTCATCCATTCTACAAATAAGAGGTTCTGTTCGAGGGTACAATGATATTCTTGACATTTTTGGAACTTAAAATTAATTTTGTGTTCATTGTACCCAGAATGAAGAAGGATGGACCAAGAGGGAATGATTAGGGTGTGACATCAAGGGGACTTGTGGATTCTCTTTGGTGACGGCTGTGGGTGTTATCATGCAACATGGTCGTACTAAGATCCTTGTAGATCTAATGAAAAATGAGAGTAAGAGTATTCAAAAGGGCACTCAAAATTGAATGCTATTCTAGGGGGTTCCACTAGAAAGACATGCACCCATGCCTGAAGGTTGGTGATTTCTCTAGATTCAGTATTCAAAAGAGAAAAAAAAAAGAGAGAGAAAAGAAGAAAAACAAAGTGCCATAAAACAAAAGTCACTCCTCCCTTGAATAAAACGCCAAGTGATCGTATGCCTTGTTGTTATGGTACTCTCATAGTTGCTCA
>MNCI01011375.1:0-28075 GCA_015680685.1 Gnetum montanum | reverse complement strand
TAGAGCCTGTTTACACCTAAAGTAGAAAATTTGCTAAACTGGCCAACCTGAATTCAAAGCGTTCTCCTCCCGAAGAACTGTTGTGGTGATGCGCAAATTGCAAGGCCTGGGAAGTAAGAATGACTTTGAATTTTTTAGGGTGTTTCATTGGCCCCTCTTTGTTGACGTCTGGAGGATGGGCTCAATAGATGTTGACAAAGAATACGAAACACTGCAGTAGGAAAAATGCTGAGGTTGTCAATTGGTGAGTGTCGAGACGTCACTTGACCATACTTGAGAGTGTTGCATTGGTTTTGCAGAGGTTAAGGTAGAGAGCAAAGATGATGTTTAGCAGAGTCCCTTGTCGGAGTGCTCATGAGGGACTCATTCGCATTTTCATCTTTAGTTGGCACTATTCTTCAACCTCTTGTAGAATAGGTGTTTCCTTCACAAGATGAGTTGCGTTACATCCGTGAAGGATTTTGACATGCCTATAAATGCTTTCCATACAACGAGTTGTGTTACGCATGTCATGGAACTTGCACTCTGAAGTAGCTGAGCTAGCCAAGGCACTCGCTTCGCGATGCAGTAGCATTTGCTGCTGTAGCAAGACGTACCCTTGGGGGCAAAGGTGTTGCTGGCTGCTAGCATTGTTGAAGCTGTTAGGCATCGCTGCTGGTGTGTGATGTCCAAAGTAGGAAGGCCAACAACGGTCTTGATAGCACTGGCGTGGAGGAGCTGGCCTCTGAGGCGTTGGGAGTTGTTGTGAGTGCAGATGCCCTGGAATCCCTGCCAAAGGCATGCATTCTCAGTTCAGCTATGGGATCAGCTACCACATAGCTGAACATTGTGCGAGCCGAGGCATTGGTAGGGGTCTGGAGAGTAACAATATTGTGGTTGGGCCATAATACTACAGGAACTAGCCAAGGAACTACCGTCAAGGTAATGGACCACGATGATGGTAGGTCCAGAGGGCCAGTATCATGTCATAATACATTTTCAAAGGATCAACATGATGCTAAGGGTGGCGGCGTCACATGTGTCCCAGACCGCATTCTCATTACGTCGTGAACTATGTTCTAGAGCTACGACATCCCACCCATACGTTAGCATCGTGCATGCTCGTTTGATGCGTACTCGGCATAGATGCACACTAGGGATGTGACGCAAACCCAATTTAAGGTCTTGGTAGACCGTGTGCTAGTTTAAGGTCCCAGCAGACCACTATGCTGATTTAAGTTCCCAACAGACTGCACATGCTAATTTAACGTCGTAGTGGATGATGCTCGATGCCACTAGTTTACCGTCATTGCAGACGCTACTCGGTGCCACTAGTTTAATGTCATTGCAAACGCTGCTTGGTGCGATTGCCAATTTATTGTCATAGCGGATGGTGGTGGCTACCTTTGTGCTTCAGATGTAGTACGGCTTAAGGTACAAGTGATTCACCAGGTTGGCGAACTCGTTACCATCCATGTCTGCCAACTTGAAGGCTCCATTCCTAAAGGCTTTAGTGACCACGTAAGGACCTTCCCAATTGGCTGAGAATTTGCTCACGTGCTCACAGACGACCTTGAGGATGAGGTCTCCCTTCTACACTATTCATCGATGTGGGTCTACATGGTGCTTCTACTACTGCTTGCTTTGTTAGTGCTTGATGTGTCTCAACATCTACGCATGCTCCTCCTCTATTGAGTCGAGGTCGATGATCCGTGACTCGTTGTTCTGGGCCTCACTCACGACATCAGATAGGATCATCTGGAGTGATGGTACCTGCAACTCAAGAGGCAACACAGCTTCAAATCCATACACAAGGCTGTAAGGGGTATTACTTGTTACAGTCCTGCACGTCGTTTCGTAGGCCCATAGGACGTAGAGGATTTGCTCGTGCCACCACCTCTTGTTGTTGTTAAGCATCCGCTTCAGCAAGTTGATGATGGACTTGTTTGTAGCCTCCGCCTACCCGTTTGCCTACGGATAATAGGGGGAGGAAAATGATTATTTAATGCCTATATTGCTACAGAAGGTTTGGGTTTTCGTACTGCTAAAATATGGCCCATTTTTGGTCACAATAGTCATTGGAAGCCCGAACCTTGTTACGATGTTATCTAGGATGAATGGCAGATTTGCTGAGACGTTGTCTTCCTTATGGGAATAGCTTCCACCCACTTAGTAAAATACTTTGTGGCACTGATGATGAAACTATGCCCTACGGAGGACTTAGGCATGATAGGCCCTATGAGTTCTAATCCCCATCATTGGAAGGGCCACGTGATTTGCGTTGGGTGTAGGTCTGCAGGTGCTACGTGTATGAGATTTACGTATCTCTTGCACGTGTCACACATCTTGACTTTCGACAGGTAGTCACATTCCATGTGGGGCCAGTAGTACCCTAGGCATCTGATTTTTGTAGCCATAGCCCTGGGTGCTATGTGTCCACCGCACAGCCCCTCATGCACTTCATTAACTACCTTTTGTGCTTGCTCTCCACCCACACTTGCCAACAATATCCTGTCATAGGAGCGTCGGCATAGGGTGTCATTTCCCATGAGCACGTATTGTCGGGCACGCTTACAGATTACATCTATCTGGGCAGATGTCAATCCTCCTAGGGGTTTGCCATGCTATAGATAAGTTTTAATGTTGGCATACCACTCCTGGGTATCCGTAGCACTGACAAAGGCCACATGTTCCACCTGAGTGATAGGCTCTGCACATTCTATAATCTAGGTTGGCAGGTTTGCTAGGGAATGTGATGGAATGTTTAATGCAAGGGTAGTTAAGGCATCTACCACAGTGTTCTCGTTGCGTGGCACGTGTTGCACATCTGTGGTTGCAAATTGCTTAAGTAGGATTTTTGCTAGGTCGTAGTAGGGTTGCAGGTGCATAGCCTTGTAGGCATAGAACTCGGTGATTTGATTCACAACTAGTTGTGAATCTCCTTGGATTTCCAAGTGTTGTATGCATGATGCTCGAGTAGTTAAGAGGCCTCTGAGTAACCCCTCATATTTTGCCACGTTGTTGGTGCAAGGGAACGTAAAACGATAAGTGGATGAATGCATTTCCCTAGAGGGGAACGTGATGATGGCAGCGGCACTACTTCCTTGCACGGTTGAGGCACCGTCGAAGTGTAAAGTGGCTTTGAGATGCGATGAGACGCTGTTGACATTGCTAACGTATTCATCTGGGAATTCGGGGTCTATGGTTGCTTGGTCGTCAACTGGCGAGGTTGTGAGTTGGGTTGCTATGGCTTGGCCCTTTGTCGATGATTAACTTACATAGTGTAAATCGAACTTCACTGTTATTGCCTTCCATTGGGCTATCCTGCTACTTTTGTATAGGTTATTAATGATGGCCCGAAGTATATTGCTTTTGCAAATGATATTGATTGTATCGCGGAATAGGTAATGCCTCCACTTTTTTAGTGCAAACACTAAGGCAAGGCATTTCCTCTCCACTTCGTTGTAATTCACCTCATGTGCTATTAGTGCATGGCTCAGACAATACACTGGTATCTCAGAATCATCATCTCGCTTCTGACATAGCAGTGCTGCTACAGATGTGTCGAAGGTGGCGAGGTAGATAAAGAAGGTTTTATCCCTTTGTGATGGATGCACAGTTGAGAGGTGTGAGAGTTCCTTCTTTAGGTCTTCAAAGGCTTGTTGACACTGGGTTGTCCATTCAAAGTTAACCCCTTTCTTTAGAACATGTTGCATGGGATGTAACTTATCAGTCAACCTCGCTATGAACCTTTGAATGAATTGCACTCTACCTTGCAAACCACGTAATTCTTTAAGGTTTGTCGGAGGTGCCAGGTTGACGATGGCCCTGACTTTGTTAGGGTCTACTCGTATTTCGGCCTCTGATACTATGAACCCTAACATGCATCCAGTTTTCATCTTGAAGCCACACTTATTAGGATTGAGGTGTAAGTTGTGCATTTGGTAGCATTTGAGGACTACCCCTAGATCGCGTGGGTGATCAGCTACCTCCTTGGACTTGACTGCTATATCATCCATGTAGTTGTTTAATGTTTCTGGGATGTAGTCCCTGAAAATGTAAGTCATGGCTCACTGGTAGGTTGCTCCAACATTCTTGAGCTCGAAGGGCATCATGGTGTAGCAGAAGGTCCTCCATGGGGTCATGAAGTTTGTTGACAGCTGATGCTCTAGGTTAATGTAGATTTGGTTGTATTTGGAGAAACCATCCATGAAGGATAGCAGAGCATGACCAGCTGTGGTGTCGATGAGTTGATCAATGCTTGGAAATAGGAAGTTGTCCTTGATCGTTGCCTTGTTCAAGTCCCAGAAATCTATACAGATTCATATTTCTCTCATTTTCTTTGAAACCACAATGACGTTGGACACCCATTCTAAATAGTTAACCGTGCAGATGAAACCTACTTGGTATAGCTTGGTGATTTCATCCCTCACGGCTAGTGCGATTTCCGGCTTAACTTTGCGAGCCTTCTACTTGACTGCCTTCATGCGTGGATCTAGGATGATGTTGTGCTGAATCAGTCACAGATCCAGACCCAGCACGTCATTGTACGGCCATACGAAGACATCAATGTTGTCTTGCAGAATCTTGGCTATGCTTTTATGCGTTTGTGTGTCTAGGAGAGAGCTGAGTCTTAACGTTTTCACCTACCCCTTTGACGTGGTTACAGGCGTCTCGATGAGAGGGTCCTCGGTTACATCCTCGACCTCTAAGTCTAGGGCTTGGGCCAGTCTGGGGATGCTTCTAAGGCTGCTATAGTGCTAGTTGTGGTCGACCCCCAGTCGATCATGTTGGGGTCCAACTGTCTCGCGAGCCTACCCTGTGGACGTTAAGGGCGTGGAGAGGTTGCGATGGATCTCTATCTCTTGCTTTTCCTACCAACATGAGATAAAAGCCTGGTTAAGAGGCATATGTTGGCAGAGATTGTGTGTAACAAAGTTTGCAAAGTAGTAATGAGATACAACTTGCGAAGTGTGATGATGTAAAGATTGAAGGTTTGCCAATTTAGGATCATGGGGGACGGCTAAGGCACAAGAGTGTAGGACTGCTAAAGGTGTAAAACTGCTATTCTAAGGTGTGAAGTTGTGTGACTATCAATATGCAAATGCCAAACTGCTAGTTTAGTGTCATTTTGGACTACCAAATTGTAACATGCAAAATGATAATATGTGAAACGGGAAACTGCGGGTATGAGGAGTGCCAAACCGTCAACGCGAAAATACGAACTGCTATCATGAAAACAAAAAACTACTAGAAATTACGACACTTCCAATATGGAAGAAGATGCGAAACTTGCCCATATAAGCATGTGGTGTTGTTAGTTTAATGTCATTGCGTACTGCAAACGTAACAGGTTGAAACTGCTAGTTTAGGGTCTTTTTGGACCGTTAGAGGTGCGACTACGCTAGGATTGCTAGTTTAAGGTCTTTTTGGACCCATCGTGTTGCGATTGCTAGGATTGCTAGTTTAAGGTATTTTTGGACCCTTAATCAAAAACAAATATATTTTTTTTCGGGAAAGCAAGTAGTTGGCTTGAAGCGTGTCAAGGCTTTAATGCTAATAGTGCTACGATGTCGTGGTGAGCATGCTACGCTGTACGGTGCGCTCCACATTAATCAGAGAGAGAGAGAGTGGCAAGTTTCCCCCCTCTTATCATTACGACCATAAATAAATAGGGGTTAAACCTTGGCAATTTTCCATTCTCACTGTAAGAGCACAGAGCCCACATCGGAGCATAAGGTGATTTCGGAGCATGAAGCAACTATGTTAACAACTAGCGAGGCGATTTTTTACAACAAAGATTGTAAATTTGCAAGCAGGACAATGGCTCCTAAGACTCATTTGGCGCTTGCAAAGGTTGAGGAGGTGAAGAAGACCCTGGGGCATGCACCACAAGCGTGCGTTGCGGCGTGGAAGAGCACATTGTTGACCTAGTAGGTTACTATGCTTCCTTTGCTTTTTCGTTTTGTGCTTTCTATTGTTCTCTGCTCTTGTTTTGTGGCCATTCCTGGCTACCTGTGTTTTCTGTGGTCGCGTCATTTTGGCCTTTGCATCGCCATTGTCACTGTTTCGGTCATGGTGGATGCATAAACGTTACGTTATGGTTGCATGCAAGGTCACTGAAATCGCCACCACCGCAGTCATCATAACTGCAGGGGTTGGGGCAATTTAAGTTACTTAACCTTTGCACATTGTAACGTAAAACCCTTAGGAGGGCTAGGCCATGTGTGATGCAGCAGTGTAACACATGTTTTGCTAGGGCATGTCGTCAATTGTTTTGTTGCCACTCTAGGCTATTCGCATGTTCTTGCTACGCGAGGCTTTCATGCCCTTGCTACACTATGCACGGTCAAAGGGTTATGTTACGCTATATGCATGAATTGCTAGGCGTTGCTACGTTGCGCATTATTGCCCTTAGGTATGATGCTAACATTTGCTGATTGTGTTGTGCAGGGAGGGGCTGAGGCCCAGGCTGATTATTTTGGAAATTAGAGGGGTCCTGTGCCATGTGAGTAGACTTGTGGCCAACGGTCCTCCTCCCCAGATATGTATGGGAGAGCGAGGGGTCTGGTTCAGGAAAGGGGCACGGGACTTTTTGCAATTCCTCCTTGACCACTTCAGTGTGATCATTTGGTCTTTCCTAGAGGAGGAGGAGGCCTTTGGCATAACAGAAGCCATGTTGCCTAGGGCAAGTTGGGGCATTCTAAAATCTTTTACCGATGGGGCAATCATGAGTAGGTAGGGAGAGGGATCTAGCCAACGCTCAGTAGGGTTGAGGTGTTTAGCCTAGATCTGGGACATGCCTGAATACAACTGCTACCACTGTTACAACTCATTTTTCCTTGCACGTTACATGGCAACGTGCTTTCAGAACCCACAGAGGACTGTCTATTGTGCTGGCAGGTGAGTCTTGCAGCCTTGCTCCACTACGTTGTGCAACGCTGGCCATATTGGCTGAATGCTAACAGTATGTGTTTGTTACTAGGTTCTTTATCAATGATGATGGGGTTCATGATCGATCGGGTCTGCTGGCTACAACATAGCTAGCCCTACAGGAGTTCTCTTTCGTTAAGAACCTACAGGCGGGTGTGATCACTCAGTGAGGGGGAGAATACCATACCTACCCAAGCACATTTCATGTTCCCTACAATCAGTGCAAGGAGAAGGGTTGGTNCATTTCATGTTCCCTACAATCAGTGCAAGGAGAAGGGTTGGCTGGACGAGAAGTGGGTAGAACCCTTCAAGCAAGTCATGGTTGAAGAAGTTCAGGCTGAACTCCCACTGTTCCCATTACCGTATAGGCTCGGTGGGTCAAACAGTAAGTGTCACATGCTTAAGTGTTTTTGTAATCTTTGTATTTCTTATGTTGTTATGCTAAGCGTGTGTTGTGAAAAATGTTGCAGGGGCAAAAACACCCTAGGAGGTGATGGTGGTAATCGTCGAGACGTAGGGGGAAAACATCTACTTCAAATACCATGAAGTAGAAGCGAGCCAACGCTAGCTAAACCATGGGGCCTCAGACTCCTTGGTCCAAAACATCCAAAAGGTGGGGCTTATGGATTTGTTTGTGGTCCCAAATCCGAGCGTTCCTACCGTTGAGATGCTTTCCCTGGTCAACTCCTTCTCTGAAAGGGTGAGCCACTTTCGCATGCACATACAGGGCATACGGGTGGTCATTAAAATCAATGACCAGCTGTTTACGGACCTGTTCAATGTTCCTGCCAACGACGTCCTTATAGGATCAAAGGGCAAGAAGGAGTTGACTCTTCAGAAGAAGGATATCTAGGAGTAGTTGGGGCTTGTTAGGGAGTGAAAAGGGCTTCCCATGGATAAGCTTAAGGATGGACCCGCCATGGAGATTTACCCCGTCTTCCATGCTCACGCATTCCCCCAACTGCTTACCCAAGGGAAGGTCCTAGGGCTCGAGTAGGCCTGGATAATGCGGTAGGTTATGGAAGAAGGGGCCCATTACAACTGGACTAGTTTCCTATGTAAAGGCTTGCAAGTTGAGATTTTGGGACTCCGTCAAAAAATGGAGTCCCACTCCAACATACACTATGCCTCCAAAATTTGGCTTGCAATTTTCCTTCTACGGAGTTTCTAGTGGTTCAAGAGGATGGAGTTTGGGTCATGCCAAATTGCAACTAGATTTCTAGGCTATGGATTCGCTAGATCCTCCAGACCACACGAGCCTAAGATCCCCCAGAAATAATCGGGAAGTCGTTGTCTGTAATGACCAAGGATCTGGTGGCTCGCAATGTTCGTGGCCATGACAACATAGGAGAGATGCCCCCTACTATAGCTGGTAGCGTGACATGGGGGGAACGTCTCATAGCCAATATTGTGTCCAAAGAGTTGCAAAGGAAGAGGCCTTCCCTAGCTAGGGAAACCCTTCGCGTGGAGGAAGAGAAGGGACGAAGACTGCGGCTTAACCTATAGAGGATGCAACCCCCCATTGGTAAATTCTTTTGTGTAATGCTTATTTTGCTATTGTTTGCTACGCTATGCTGCACTAGGCGGTGTAGCGTAGTGTAGCATCTACTTTGAACTAACTTATTTTTGGACCGATGCAAACATGTTTTTTTGCTAGCAGAGGAAGAAGAAGAAGAAAGCGATGAAGAAGTGTCAGCCCCTAAGACAAGGGCAATGAATAAAGACATAGAGGCCCCAGTCTCAGAGGAGAGGGCCCTAGTCAAGAATAAAGGAGCTCCTGTCTGTAGGGTAGGGGCTCTTATCATTAGGGAGCCTCCTCCTACCAACAAAGAGGCATCTCTCTTGAATAAAAAAGACGCTGGTCTCCTAAAACGAAAGGCACCAGCACATGAGGAAGGGGCTCGTGTAGACTTAGCAGGACCTTCCACCAAGGCTACCGCCATTGTCTTGCATCAATAGGAAGAAAGATCGTAATCGGACGCTGGTGAGTTCAGCGATACGTCTGCCTTATCATAGTCCATTATGGTCATTGCTGATATGCTTAGTCATGTAACAAGCACTACTGTTGATGCCGCAAGACCCCCTCCAATTCGTGCGGAGTCATGGGATGAGATCCTTGACAATTTTGCATTCGTGCAGGGACTTGTCGATGACATGATCAAATGTCTTCCATAGGTGGACCCTGACGCAGGTAAGTAGTGGTGCTAAGTGTCCTTATGTTGTTGCATCAAAAAATTTTGAGTTTGTTGATTTTGCTATGCTAACGCAATTGCTACGCTCTTTGTGTCGAGGCAGCCTCTCGGCTCAAATGGGACCCAGCATGACCTATGAAAGTTGGCGTCATGCCTACACTCTCACCTGACGTGACTGAGGTGCCTCATCACATGTTCGATGAGGCTTACAAGTGCGTCTTACACTCGGTAGGCTCCCTATGGAAGTATAAGCATGTCAACAAGGACCTGTGGAAATGGGTCGAAAGGGCTGAGCAAAGAGAGGTTAACCTGGTCGTCAAGGTGGAGGATCTCAGGTCGAGGAATGAGTTCTTCGTAACCCGTGACCCTAATAATGAAGACTGGCGCATAGCTATAGAAGACTACGCCAGGTTTTAGACTGTCGTGCGTCAGAACGTTGAATCCACTCACGAGATAATCAAACAGCAAATGCAGATGAACCTGCTAGGCCAGAAGTGTCAAGACATGAAAGATTTGAATGCAAAGGTTTTCGAATGGGGGCAAACCTAGAGAAACCACAAACATGTGTACAAGCTGGAGAATGACACCCATCGAAAACTATACAAAGGCGCTGCTATGGAGGCATTCACGTATGAAGCATTTGTGAATGTCATTGACGCTTCTGAGGCCTATGCCAAATTCAAAGAGCAAGTAAATGTTACAGAATCTTTTGACTTGAAAGTGGACCTTTCCATAAGAAAGATCATAATTGTCTCCTTTTCCCTGGGACCTCCAAAATGGATGACCATGGAAAGGGAGAGAGCCGCTGCTACAGATGCTGAACTTAACAACAGGCGTTGGATGGACATCACGACAGAGGAGGTCTGGCATCACCTCAGGCTCAGTTTAGACTAGATACCCTTTAATACTGACATAGGCCCTTATCAGGTTAGTCTCGTTACTGTGTTGGTGCTTATGCTCTATTGTAACTTGCATTTGTTGCCCTAGCTGACTACTTCATTCCCATGATGTAGGCTCCAAATAAGGGTGCAAGGCCCATAGAGGGAGGAAATGAAGAACCGGTAGAGGGCGACGCAGGGGAAGGCGATGCAAAAGCTAATGGCACAGAGGCGAGCGACGAGGATGATGTAAACAGAGACAACCCATGACCGTATGGGAGTTTTTTTTTGGAGATTTTGAAATTTTGTACAAGTTTTGCAAACATTGTCAATAGGCGAAGGTTTTAAATAAAATGAAAAACTTCAAAAAAGAAATTGATTTTGTGTTAACTTATGTATCGTGTAAAGTTTTCATGGTTTCATATGCTAGTTTTAGGCCATTTTAGGCCTTTGCGTAACATGCCAAAAGGATTGTATGTTAATAAAGCAAAAAGCAATGACGCTAGTTTTAGGCCATTTCGGGCCATAGCTATTTTTAGGCCGTTTCAGGCCATTGCTAGTTTTAGGTCATTTCAGGACATAGCATAGCATGCTAAAAGAATGGCATGTTAATGAAAAAAAATGATGAATGCGTATGGGCTGGAAAGTGGGCGGGAAGCAATAGGATTGCTACGCTATGCGTAGCTACCTCTTGACCCACCGTGGGTTGATCGAAACATAAGGCCAAGGTATTTCGCCAAGGCCCTCGTTCACATCATTGTCCCCTGCTTGGAAGGGTAACTCGACCCATGCATTTTCAATTTGGAGGTCGGCTTGCTAGGCCAACTCTTCTGTTGGATGGTTAATGTATGTGTGAGCAAGCGCTTCATTCTCGGAGGTTGTGACCTTTGAGCCTTGCTCCATGTCTACGTTACTGATTGCTTGCGTTGCTACTTCATCACCATGGATCACCACCTCCCTGCCTGCATATGGTAAGTGGATTTCTTGGTGTATAGGTGAGGAGACAATCCTAAGTTGCGATAACAATGATCTTCCCAAGATCAGGTTAAACCCAGGCACTTCCTCGACTATGATGAATGTTGCGTCTATGGGGAACTGGTCCCCTACTATGAAATCTATATGAACTGTGCCCTTCACCAGGATGCGTGCCCCATTGAAGGACCCCAGACATGATGTTGTTGTGGGCTTGATCTAGTTGACCAATCCAAACTTGTTCAAAATAGGGAAGGGGTTGACATTTGTGGCAGCCCCATCATCAACGTGTACCCTTCGAATCCAGTGTTGGCCGACCCGAATTGTGATGAAGTGAGGCACCATAGTCACTTGACCTCCTTCAGGATCTTCCCTAATGGCGTCATCATTGAAAGTCAATTGAGGTGGTGTGGGCTCCGCGGGTATAGAGGGAAGCATGATCGAGTGGATCGCTTCCTCTTCCATTGGTAGGTTCTCATCGATCGAAACCGTCGTCAACATGCGAATTAAAGCCTCACGGTGGGTTACAGATGTCATTATTAGGTTGTAAAAGCTCAGTGTAGTGTTTTTCTACTTTAGAGCTTGCTTGAGCTGGGTGAGGACATCTAGAAGGTCTTGGCTACCCCCTATTTTAATGCTTTCCTCCTCTTCGATTCGTCCCAGAAGATAAATCTCTCGAGGGGGGCCAACTTCGGGTCTAGGTTCAAACCCTTTTTGGCAGGGCGATGCAAACTACGTAGTCATGTTGACCTTCGTCTTTGGTGGCGAAGGTATAGATGTGTGGGATGAAGACATAGGCTTGGGGGTACCTTTGATGGTACTTCCCTTCAACGTCCCACCCGCAAAGTGGACTTCTCACCTTACGGGGTGAGAAGGCTGCTCAGCTGTGTTGCGTGGGGTAGGGGCTATCAAAGGTGTTAGCCCCCTGATGACGAATAGAGCTAGAGGTGTTAACAGATGGGACCGCGTGGCTCCGTTAACAAGTGGCGCAAAGGTGGATGCCCATGGTGGGACTTTCAGGACGAACGGCTACTGCGAGCTTGGACCAGCCACTGGTGGTGCTGGTGCACTACGTTAAGGTGCACAGACCACGAATCGCTGCCGGGCTGGCCTAGGATCACTGTCAATTCTGATGGCGTTGATTACGTAACCAACATTTTTGGCATTGAGGGGATTTGTGTAGACATACATAGATTGGTTTTTAGGGTGCACTAGATTACTTTTGTTCAACACCATCTTCCCCTGGTCAATTAATCTTTGGATGTCATCCTGTAATGCCAGACAGTAATTGGTGTTGTGATCGCACTGTTGGTGGTAGTCACAAAACTTGTCCAGCCTGAAACTCCTAGGAACTGGAGGTTCATTGGGCAAGGCCAAAGAGGGGTTCCTAAGGAGCTTACAATAACATTAATGTCTCGTGTTTACTTCTTTTGACATCTGCTTGTGTTTGATGTATCCCACTGCCAACAGTTGCTTTAGGAGCTCTAAAGGCTTTAGAGGCAGTGGGGTGTACTTTGAGCAATCTTTACGCTCAAAGCTAGGTTTGGGTTGTGCAGATGTCTCGGGCATAGGTGTAGCAGGTTGCGGCACGTGGTCCTATTTGGGCATGGGGTTAGCCGCGGGTATGGACGGTTTCTTGTTATTTTTGCCACTGTTGTTGCTAGGTTTGGGCTTAGCCTTGGTTGCCACAGCGACCACTATGGTTGTTGGGGCCTTACCTTTGTCATTCTTTGTGAAGGTGTTTTTGTAAGCGACGTAGGTCGGGTCTTTGCTTGCCTTGGCTACGTCCTGTATGCTCTTAGTCTAAGCAAAAACCTGACTAAGAGAGCGAGGAGCGAGGTAGTACAGTTTGGACTTGATGAAGTAGTTTACTGCACCCTTAAAGACGGCCAGCAAGTGGGCCTCCACGATGGGCTCGTGGATTTCGTTAAGGGTTGCGCTCCAACGTTGAATAAAATTTTAGACTAGTTCTAGCACATCTTGCTTCATGCTCATCAATTGATCCAGCGTGATTAATAGCTTCAAGTTGTACTTGAAGCATGTTACAAACTGGGTCAGGTGTTTTTTCAAAGTTGAAATGGATGAATGTGGAAATGCGCGGTGTACTGTCTGAAATCATCAGTGCAAGGCTGGAATGAAATAGACATTGAGAGATCTATAGACAGGCACAGAAGACTCTACCTTCGCTTGAGGGCAAGCTGGAATGGACAAAGGCAAAGTGCCTTGAATGGTCCACACGTGGATCAAACAAGGACTTCCCTAATGTACGCACTTTGCAATGCGTTGGGTTATATGTAAACGATGCACATAAACGTAAACCGTAACGTAAACATGCACAATAATGTAAACAAGAATGTAAACATAAACTGGAAAACAAATAAAACTGCAATAAATCTGGGCAAAAATGTAAACTTTTTTGTATTGAAAAAAGTGATTACAGCATGCATCGGTCAGAATGCAGTTGTGGATTAATCGCAAGGCAGACATTTAGCCTCGGTGGGTGATGACAGGTGCTCGGAGATGCAGGTTTTGGGTTGCAGGGAAATGCAGTGTCCAAGTCTGATGCCCAACATGCAAAGTAGGAGTCCAGCGTGCAGGGTTGGTGTTCAAGTGGTCCCCATGTGATTTTTGCCCCAAGATCCTCCCCCCTTTTTTTGACCCTAATCTGGTCAAAAATCCAAGTTTTTATACAAGTTTGGGCATTAAATTTGGGTCTAAGATGGGATGACTAGCTGTGGGATGCTGAAACTTTGGATCGGGTGACATGTGGAGCGTCGACCGGGTGCAAAAGAATGAAGCTTTACAAGCGTGCAGCATGCTAACGTGTACACGCTAGGCGTGCAGGGCCAAAAATGACCCTTATGATCCGTAAAATTGATGTTTCTAGAGCCTGTGGACTTGTGGATTCATTGACCATTCCTTGAGGGCTGACTCCATGTCAAAATCTTGCCTAAAATGCCCGATCAACCTTGTTGAAAGTGGTGCATGCAGGGCTGCACGCTGGTCTTGCAAGCCAGCGTACAGGCATGAAATTGCCACTTTTCAAGGTTAAAACTTGATTTTTGGGATCCTAGGATGATGCCTGATGGTTTCCCTACCTCTGGGAGTTGATTGCCTGTGAAAATCATGCTCTAAGTGTTTGTTTTGGTCTATCTATGCATGCAGGCATGAAAACCCATCATTTGAAGCCCAAAAATTGAATTTCAAGTGCCTGAGAGCTGTTGGGGACCCTTGGGAAGGTCATAGGTGGTCTAGACCTTCAATTCTAGCCTGTTTGGAGGAGCTTTTGGAGCTCAGAAATTGGTGTACGTTGGGCTATACGCTGGCCAGCATACACCAAGGTGTGCCCAGAGTATACTTGGTCAAAACCAAGTATTTTGAACCCAAAACTTGAAATTCCTGATGCCAGATGTTGATGTAGTCACCTGTGGGTCTCAAGGAACTCTTTCTTGTTCAATTATGCTATGTTTGATGCTATTTTTAAGGTTCGCAAGTTTTGGTCATGCTGGGAAGCATCATGACTTAGCTTGATTCTTGTCTGACAGTGCTGGGTCCAAATTTTTTGTGGTGTTTCATTAGTCCCTCTTTGTTGACACTTGGAGGAATTGACCCAAGAGGCATTGACAAAGAAGTACAAAACACCACAAGTAACTTAGTGGCATTGTCCTTTGACACTTGGCCAGATGTCCTCGCACCGTGTTCAGAAGTACTTGGGATTGAGAAATGAAGTTTTGAGATGATGTCTAGGGGATTGGGAATTGATCAAGGGATTGTGCTGGTGTGGGAGAGGAGTGTTCATCATTTTGCAAACAAGTCATGTTGTTCCTTGTCGATAGCCAATATTTGGTAGACTTGGAACCAAGGCATGAGGTGTGCATCCATTGGAGGAACAAGACTCTCGTATTAGGTTTAAGAGAACTTGTTGTCACAACCAAAGCCACGTGATTAGATGATGCATTCTTTGGAGACACAGGACCCTTGGGGAGTGTCTAAGGGAACCCATTGTCTGACAGCCAAAGCCACGCAGTGAGATGAAACATGATGGTGTGAGACATGAACCGTTCTTCCCAAGACAACTACCTTCCCGCCTGGGGCTTGTATGGGAAGTGCCCAGGGCTTGTGGTTCATTTTGCTCTTTGCTCTTTTTTTATTTTTTGTTCTTTTTCATTTTTTTGTTCTTTTTCATTTTTTTGTTCTTTTTCATTTTTTTGGAAAGAGCGTTCTTTCAATTTTACACTCATGCTCATATGTCGTGTTGTGTGTTGCAACTTCTTGAGAGTGTCGTAGTGTGAAACCATATGCTCAAAGTTTTGGGATGTCCTGGGTGTATCTGGGAACGGTAACTGGGTAGGAAGGGGAATGAGATCGTTGGGGAAATGGAGAATGTATTGGGAACTAGGAATGTACTTTTGAACAGATTGATTAACCTGGTTGTGTGCGTTAGAAATAATGTGGCACCTTGTCACCGTGATGAAGTGTATCCATGTATGAGCACCACTAGGTGTCATGCTACAAACACAACTCCAAGAAGACACGAAAACCAAAAGTGAATGAGTTAGCGAACACTTCAGACATAAATGTGGCTGATGCAAATGGAGGCACCATGTGAAACTTAAGGCAAACAGAATGAGTAGCAATAGTGTTGTTAGAGTTGGTGTGATGAATGATGCGGCAGGCATTGATGAAGAAATGTCATGAATTATAGCAGCAGATGAATGTGCTAGAAATGATCTTGCCATTTTATAGTCTTAGCGAACTGTCGTGGGTTAGTTTTACGTCATAACCCATTGGACGTTGCCAGTTTAGCGTCATAGCAAACGGTGCCATGCTAGTTTATAGTCGTGGCAGACTATGAAGAGGCTAGCCAGTTTATAGTCTTAGGGGACTCTAGTGAATGAATGTGATAGTTTGGTGTCATGTCGGATGGAACTCTATGGTGTCGATTTATCGTCATGATGCCAAGACATTTTGTGGTGTTAGTTTTTTAAGTCATAGCTACAGGACTATTCTGTGGTATCAGTTTACCGTCATGATGCCAAGATGAATCCATGGGTTATGAGTGTGACTGGTGGTGTTAGTTTACCATCATGACACCAGGACGAAGTGTGGTATCAGTTTTAAGTCATGATGCCAGGACTATTCTGTGTGGATGCATGCGTGTGCGTCTATATGACCTTGTAAACTAAAGCAACTAGAGAAAACAATGTTAAATAGCAACTGCAAAAAACATGAACTGAAATGCACAAGTAAATAGAAAAAAAATGAGAAACGGTGGTGGTTTAAGGCCATTTTGTGCCTCAGGCTAGTTTAAGGCCTTTTCAGGCTGCATGAAAATGTGTAAGCTAGTACCATGCAAATGAAGGTGATGTATGCACAATGAAAAAAGGTGAAGAGTGGGCAGGGATCAGATGTGTTTTTGGCCGCAAGGGAGCCTTGATCATGTGGTTGTTTCCTAGCCAGACATGGTCTAGGAGGCGTGCTAGGTTACTCTAGGAGGCTTTCGATTTTTACCACTCGTTCGGGTGTTTTAGCTCTAGGTGTTGCGTTTGTTGCCGCGGGTGTTTCATCAAGAGACTCTTCTTTCAAGACTTGTGACATGTCTATGTTGTGGTTAGCTTGAAAGGGAGTGTTTTCTCCATGTATAATGACTTGTCCACCTTTGTATGAAAGGCATATTTCTTGATGTATCGGTGAGGAAATGGCCCGTTGTTGGGCTAGCCAAGGTCTACCAAGAATCATGTTGAAACTGGGCATCTCTTCTATGACAGTGAACTCCGCACTGGTGGGGAATTGTTCACCTGCCACGAAGGCTAGGTTAATCATGCCCTTGACTGTGACACGTGATCTGTTGAAGGATTTTAGACACATGGTTTCTATTGGCATGATCTCGTCTGCCATGCCTAGTTTGTCAATGACGAAGTATAGAACTACGCTTGTTGCTGCACCATCATCAATGTGCACTCTATGAATGGTACATTGCCCAACACGTATGCTAATTGACAATGGAGCTATTGTGAGCTCCCCTTGTTCTAGGTTGACTTTAACTGCATCGTCACAGAAGGCTAAGGTGTTTGAACCCAATCCTTGTGGTGTGAGTTGTGAAATTTTTGCACGGATGGATTCCATGTTAGCAGGGATGTCCTCTGTAACAGGAATGGATGCTAACGTTTGCGCTAAAGCTTCGCGATGAGCCGTTGATGTCATGACCAAGTCGTACAAGCTCATGGTTGTGTTCTTTTGTTTGAGCGTTTGTTTCACTTGGGCCAATGTAGCTACAAAGTCAATGTTATTTGTCATTGTATTGGTTGCCTCTGTATGGGTTGAGGGCTTGGGCCTAGTTTGTTTGGGATTAGGGAGAGGGCCCCCAGCATTTGGTTGCTGTGTGCTTAGTGTGGCTTTTGTTTCAAGTGTGGGTGTTGTTCGTTGTTCGTTCATCCTCTTCTGCTGCCATTTGGTAGGCTTACCCATGTTGTTGGCAAGGTTGATTCTTGATGGAGAAGAGGTTGAGACATTGCCTACAGTTGGGCTCTGGGTAGGTGTGGGGCCATCGCGTGGTGGCACCTTTATGAAAAATGGTAGTTTGGGAGGAGTCGTTGGTGTTTGACTAGCTTGTTGTGGAACCTTAATGATGAAAGGTTTCTTTGCAGTCGCGGTTGGTGCATCATGCCAGTTTAACGTCTTAGCGAACATGTGAGGTGGTGGTACTTTGACCACAAAAGGTGTCGTCGGTGCTCTAGGTGGCACCTTGATGACGATGGGAGACCTCTTACTAGTGGAGGTAGAGGGGATCATTGCCTTGCTGGGAGGCACATGGATCACAAAAGGTTTCCGCATAGGTTTGGGCTTACTTCCTATACTAATGGAGTTTATGACATAGGACGCATTGTCTGTGCTAGGTTGATTCAGGATGTTGACGTTCAGTTGGCCCCGTTCTATCATTGTTTGAAGATCATCCTGTAAGGCACAACAGTTGTCGATATTGTGACCGGACATCTGGTGGTAGTGAAAGAATTGATCTAATTTGAAGTGTCATGGGACCGGGGGCTCATTTGGCGCTACTAAGGTGGGGTTCCTCAGTAGCTCACAGTACCTGTCGTATCTTCAACGAGCATTCTTTGTTACTTGTTTGTATTGGATTTGCCCAGTTTCAAGGAGTTGCTTTAGTAGTTCAGAGGGTAGCGTGGGTAGCGGTGTATACTTAGAGCTATCCTTGCACTGAAAGTTGGGCCTTGGGATGGCCCCTATCGTTGCAGGTGGGTTGATGCTGGTGTTTGTTATTTTTGTACTTGCGGCTATAGTTTTCATTGTTGTCTATTGTTTGGCAATGTGTTGGTTATTGTAAGCCACATAGGCGAGATCATTGCTGGCTTGTGCAGCTTGTTCAATGTTCTTGATCTGTGTGAATGCTTGGCTCAACGTTTAAGCACTTAGGTAGTACAGTTTTGACTTAACGAAGTCATTCACGGCTCCCTTCAGAATTGTAAGAAAATACGTTTCAGGGATGGGCTCATGAAGTTCGTTAAGGGCTGCACTCCATCGTTGGATGAACTTCTGCACAGGTTCGAGTGGTGCTTGTTTCACCTGTATCAGAGTGTCTAGTGTTGCTTCAGGATTTAGGTTGTACTTAAACCTGGTAACAAATTGACGTAGCAGATCCTCCAGAGAGGATATGGAGTTACGTGGTAGGGCTCGGTACCAGTCTAAGGCTACACCCGTTAAGGACATAGCGAACACGTGCAAGATTGCATGGGGTCAAGCTTGAAGCAATAGAGTTTCTGATCAGAAGATTACCAAGTGAGCGTTTGGATCTCCCTTCTCGTTGTACTTGGTTAATTGGGGCAGTGTGATTCCCTTGGGTAAAGCTAATGGTGGCACTGAAGAGCTAATTGGATCATCGTGGTAAAAGTCCAGTACTTTAACTTGTTCAGTGTTTTTTATTTTGAGGTGCTTTACCTCTTCAGCTAATGCTTGCATCATTTGTTTGGCTTCTGCCCACTCTTGAGCGGTAGGCAGATTAGTTGGTTGGGGAGATTGTTGGGTTTTCATTTGTTGCTGTGGAGCAACATTTAGAGTTGTGGTTGTGGGGTGTGGCATGTTGAAGTGAGTGGGTTGTTGAAAAAGGGGTATGGTTTCTTGCTTAGTCACAAACTGTGAAGTGACACCTTGAACGTGTGGGGCCAATGTAACGAAAGTGCCCCCATGTGTTTGCACTGGTGGCATGTACTGGGTGGACGTGGACATGGGTAGTCCATGTCGGGATGCTAGTGCTTGCATGCTCATTGACGCATGGTGAGGGATCGTCTATCCCATGCGAGGGTGGAATGATGGGTTCACGTGGGTGTGGGGACTGAGGGTGTGGTATGAATCCTCAAGTTCAGATTATGCCTCGAAGTCATGTATATCATGTTGGTTTTGGGACTCCTCAGTGGGTCGTCGTGTGTTTTGGCCCCTTGCCAAAAAGAGTTGAGAGATGAGTCGATAGTGAGGCTCAGAAAGGGGGATGATGTCATATATAGAGGGGACGAATTCATGACCTCCCATGTATATGCACTCGAAGTTTCTTTTTGCCTCCTGTTCTGTGATGTCAAGAGGAAGGTTAGCCTGAATCTTCACACAGATAAAGTTGTATTGTTCTTGTGTGAGGATTACGAAGGTGTGTGCATTAGAGTTCTAAGATGAATCCATGGTGATGCGTGCTTGGGCAAGGTCCATTGTCAAATGTTTTAAATGTTTGAATGTGACAGCATAAACGAGTGAAAATTTGGTTAAGTGTTGGACAATGAATGAAAAAAATTCTAAGTGTTGGCAGCGTATACCAAAGAGTCACAGCGTACAGACTAGCCTGACAGTGTGCAGATCTCAGCGTGCAGATCTCAGCATGCAGACCTCAACGTGCAGGCCTTAGCATGCAGATCTCGGCATGCAGGCCTCAGCGTGCAAATTTCAGCGTGCATACCTCATTGTGCAGATCTTAGCGTGTAGGCCTCAGCGTGCAGGCCTCAGCGTGCAAATCTCAGCCTGCAGGCCTCAGCATGCAAGCCTCAGTGTTCAAATCTCAACGTGTAGGCCTCAACGTTCAAATCTCAACGTGCAAGCCTTAGTGTGCAGATTTGAGCGTGCAGACCTCAGCATGTAGATCTCAGCGTGTAGGCCTCAGCGTGCAGATCTCAGCGTGCAGGGCGTACAAGCTCAGTGTAGTATTTTTCTACTTTAGAGCTTGCTTGACCTGGGTGAGGGCGTCTAGAAGGTCTTGGCTACCCCCTATTTTGACACTTTCCTCCTCTTCGATTCGTCCCAGAAGACGAATCTGTCGAGGGGGGCCGACTTTGGGTCTAGATTCAGATCCTTTTTGGCAGGGCGATGCAAACTACGTAGTCATGTTGACCTTCGTCTTTGGTGGCGAAGGTATAGATGTGTGGGGTGAAGAAATAGGCTTGGGGGTACCTTTGATGGTACTTCCCTTCAACGTCTCGCCCGCAAAGTGGACTTTTCACCTTATGGGGTGAGAAGGCTGCTCAGCTGTGTTGAGCGGGGTAGGGGCCGTCAAAGGCGTTAACCCCCTGATGACAAAGAGAGCTAAAGGTGTTAACAGATGGGACTGCGTGGCTCCACTAACAGGTGGCACAAAGGTGGATGCTCATGGTGGGACTTTCAGGACAAATGGCTGCTGCAAGCTTGGACCAGCCATTGGTGGTGCTGGTGCACTACGCTGAGGCACATAGACTACGAATGGCTACCGGGTTGGCCTAGGATCACTGTCAATTCCGATGGTGTTGATTACATAACTGACATTGTTGGCGTTGAGGGAATTTGTGTAGACATACATAGATTGGTTTTTAGGGTGCACTGGATTGCTTTTGTCCAACACCATCTTCCCCTAGTCGATTAATCTTTGGATGTTATCCTACAATGCCAGACAGTAATCAGTGTTGTGACCACACTATTGGTGGTAGTCACAAAACTTGTCTAGCCTGAAACCCCTAGGAATTAGAGGCTCATTGGGTAGGGCCAAAGAGGGGTTCCTAAGGAGCTCGTAATAACATTGATGTCTCGTGTTTGCTTCTTCCGAAATCTTCTTGTGTTTGATGTATCCCGCTGCCAACAGTTGCTTTAGGAGCTCTGAAGGCTTTAGAGGTAGTGGGGTGTACTTTGAGCAGTCTTTGCGCTCAAAGTTGGGTTTGGGTTGTGCAGATGTCTCGGGTGTAGGTGTAGCAGGTTACGACACGTGGCCCTATTTGGCTGGTTTCTTGTTATTCTTGCCACTGCTGTTGCTAGGTTTGGGCTTGGCCTCGGTTGCCACAGTGGCCACTGTGGTTGTTGGGGCCTTACCTTTGTCCTTGTTTGTGAAGGTTTTTTTGTAAGCAACGTAGGTCGGGTCTTTACTTGCCTTGGCTACGTCCTGTATGCTCTTAGTCTAAGCAAAAACCTGACTAAGAGAGCGATGAGCGAGGTAATACAGTTTGGACTTGATGAAGTCGTTTACTGCACCCTTAAAGATGGCCAGCAAGTGGGCCTTCGCGATGGGCTCGTGGATTTCATTAAGGGTTGCGCTCCAACGTTAAATAAAATTTTGGACTGGTTCTAGCGCATCTTGCTTCACTCTCATCAATTTATCTAGTGTGGTTTCTAGCTTCAAGTTGTACTTGAAGCATGTTACGAACTGGGTCAGGTGTTCTTTCAAAGTTGAAATGGATGAACATGGCAATGCGTGGTGTACTATCTGAAATCATTGGTACAAGGCTGGAATGAAACAAACACCGAGAGATCTACAGACAAGCATAGAAGACTCTACCTTCGCTTCAGGGCAAGCTGTAATGGACGAAGGCAGAGTGCCTTGAATGGTCCACACGCGGATCAAACGAGGAATTCCCCAACGTACGCACTTTGCAATGCGTTGGGTTATACGTAAACGATGCACATAAATGTAAACCATAACGTAAACAAGTACAATAATGTAAACAAGAATGTAAACGTAAACTGGAAAACAAATAAAACTACAATAAATTTGGGCAAAAATGGAAACTTTTTTGTATTGAAAAAAGTGATTACAGTATGCACCGGTCAGAACGCAGTTGTGGATTAATCGCAGGGCAGACGTTTAACCTCGGTGGGTGATGACAGGTGCTTGGAGATACAGGTTTTGGGTTGCAGGGAAATGCAGTGTCCAAGTATGATGCCCAACGTGCAGAGTAGGAGTCCAACGTGCAGAATTGGTGTTCAAGTGGTCCCCATGTGATTTTTGCCCCAAGATCCTCCCCCCTTTTTTTTCCGACCCTGATCTGGTCAAAAATCCAGGTTTTTATACAAGTTTGAGCATTAAATTCAAGTCTGAGATGGGATGATTAGCTGTAGGATGCTGGAATTTCAGATCGGGTGACACGTGGAGCGTCAACCAAGTGCAAAAGAATGAAGCTTTACAAGCGTGTAGCATGCTAGCGTGTACATGCTAGGCGTGCAGGGCCAAAAATGACCCTTCTGATGCCTAAAATTGATGTTTCTGGAGCCTGTGGACTTGTGGATTCATTGACCATTCCTTGAGGGCTGACTCCATGTCAAAATCTTGCCTAAAATGCCTGATCAACCTTGTTGAAAGTGGTGCATGTAGGGCTGCACGCTGGTCTTGCAAGCCAGCGTACAGGCATGAAATTGCCACTTTTCAAGGTTAAAACTTGATTTTTGGGATCCTAGGATGATGCCTGATGGTTTCCCTACCTCTGGGAGTTGATTGCCTATGAAAATCATGCTCTAAGTGTTTGTTTTGGTTTATCTATGCATGCAGGCATGAAAACCCATCATTTGAAGCCCAAAAATTGAATTTCAAGTGCCTGAGAGCTGTTGGGGACCCTTGGGAAGGTCATAGGTGGTCTAGACCTTCAATTCTAGCCTGTTTGGAGGAGCTTTTGGAGCTCAGAAATTGGTGTACGTTGGGCTATACGCTGGCCAGCGTACACCAAGGTGTGCCCAGAGTATACTTGGTCAAAACCAAGTATTTTGAACCCAAAACTTGAAATTCCTGATGCCAGATGTTGATGTAGTCACCTGTGGGTCTCAAGGAACTCTTTCTTGTTCAATTATGCTATGTTTGATGCTATTTTTAAGGTTCGCAAGTTTCGGTCATGCTGGGAAGCATCATGACTTAGCTTGATTCTTGTCTGACAGTGCTGGGTCCAAATTTTTTGTGGTGTTTCACGTGGTACCAATCTAGGGCTTTCCTGGCTAAGGACATGGCGAAGACGTGAATGATTATGTGCAGCCATTGTTGCAATAGCAAAGATTCAGACCTGAAGGTGACAAGATGTGCATTGGGATCTCCCTCCCTGTTGTACTTCGTGAAGTGTGGGAGAGACATCCTTGGGGGCAGTGTCAACGTAGGGATTGCAGGGCTGATGGGGTCATCTTGGTAGAAGTCCATGACTTGTACCACGTCATACCCAGTAGCATTAAGATGTTTTATTTCCTTAGTGAGGGTCTGGATAAGCTGGAATGCTTGGTCCAGACCTGGCGACATTGTAGATGGTTGGGGAGCTGTGGGGGCAACTCCCACCTGTGGCATGGTGAGGGTAGGAGCATGACACATCGACAGTACTGCTGGGACGACTCCCGCAAGTGGTGCTATTTGTGTTGTCCACCACCCGACAGGTGGTGTCGTTAGGGCAGCAAACACAGGTTGGGCTGCCGGATGGACCGCTTGTGTTGCCGGCAGCGTAGACCATAGCCCCGTGTTGGGTTGTACCATCTGCAAGGCTTAGTGGGCTTGCGAATGGACGTAATGAAATATCTGCGACGGTTGCGCAATAGGCGAAGAAGCAAATGGAACCCACCATGTGGACAAGCCAGGGCCTGCCATAGTGGGTGAAACAGGCATGAATGTAGGAATGGAAATAGAAGTCATGTATGATTGTGAAATAGGCACGATACGCACATGTGGCAGGGTAGCCACGATTGGCGTATGATGTGCTACAGGGATGGACTACTGAATAGTTTGCAAAGGGGCAATAGCTGCAAACGACATAGGTGAAACAGGCGAAAGAGGGCATTGAAACGCTGCAGGATTAGTGTGGCTACCCATAGTGGATGTAATCGCAGGTTGCGAAAGCATAGGTGTAATCACAAAGAGAGCGGTGACAGACAACGGCTTGGCCCAGAAGGACTGGGTAGGAGGGACAAGAACGAGGTTGATTGGACCTCCCTCATTTGATTGGGAATCGAGTTCCTCCTATCCGTCTTGAAAGGCATCATCTTGGTTGGACGCAGTGTCCTGTTGCTCCCTAAGCATAGCTAACTGGATTAATTGGTCTAGAAGCCTTTGGTTTGCTTGTGTTAAAGGTAAGGAAACGCCGAGAGTAGGAACAAACTCCTTCCCGTTGCAGTAAGCGAACTCGAAGTTGCGTTTGTCCTCAAGTTCGTGTACATCCAAGGGCAGATTTTCCTGCACCTTTACACAGAGGAAGCTGTAACGCTCATGTTGCTGGGCCAATCTCTCAGGTCCTCGATTTTGGATTTTGAGATATCAACGTACCTCCAACATCTGGTTCGGTGGTTGTTTAGCACCAGTAGTGCCTTGAACCGTGATGGGAACTTCAACGTTAAAGGTGTGGGAAACAATGTTCAAAAAAGCCATTATTAAGCAAATAGTTATGCTAAAAGTGCAAAAAGTTATGCAAAAGAGTGCGAAAGGACAAAGAAACTGGAAAACAGCAAAAAAGAAGGTTTTACGTCTTAAAGGATTCTAGAGGAACTGTCGAGGCGACCGGTCTATACCACGCGTGATGGGGTACAGAATGCATGCAAGACTACTGTAAAACGGGCAAGCTAACTAGCAATCAAGAAGGCTTTGCGTCTCGCAAGGTCCCCGAGGGATCATCGAAGCGACTGATCTGTACCACACGAGATGGGGTACAGAACGCATGCAAGACAACCGTAAAATGAGCTAGTTAGCTAGCAATCAGAGGCCTTGTGTTCTGTAGGGCTCCCGAGGAACCGTTGAGGCGACCGATCTGCACTGCACAAAGTGTAAACAACCACAAAAGGGTGTCATGTTTACGCTTATGCGTATCAGGGTGTAGAAGGCTCACAGAACTACCGTGACACGCGGAAAAGGCACCAAAAGGCCCTCCTTCTAGCGCCAGAAAACTGTAACGATCGAAAACGTTGACGGCTGAAAAACACCAAGGGGTCAGCGGGTGCGATAGTTTCGACCTCGTATCCGTGGGAGGGCCGTGCTGGGTGTGAGCGGATACGGGGCACCCTGAACGGTCTGGTCAATTAGATAGGAACTTAATCAGCATCTATATAGCCTTTTGCAACATATATTTTTGAAACGGGGACGAAAATGCGATGTAATGCTTGAAAGTAAATAAAGTAGAAAAAACAGTGCAAAATGCAATAATAAGCAGAAAACAAAGTAAAATACAATTAGGAAAATGCACCACTCCGAAGCTACAAGTTTGCTTTGTCAAGGTGGATACAGTCGGTTGCACAGCGTGGTGGAGTGCAGAGATCCCGAGAGTAACCAGGACATGCAAGTAAAACAGGTTGTGTGCTTGGGCGTAGACTTTGGGTGTTGACGATGTGGGGATTCTACCAAAGGTGGTAGAAGGGGGATGGGACAAAATGCTAGCTGAAAATGCTAACTATTTGCAGTGTCAAACAGAAAACTTACAATGCTTGATGTTACAATGTGCCGGGAAGAGAACTTGAGTGCCAAAGAGAGAGAAAGTCCAAGAGTTGGGAAAATTTCCAACACTTTTTGAAATGCTGCTTGTTGGAAAAATTTGAACCCTTTGAATGTTGCTTATCAAGGTATTTATAGGATCGAGGGCACGCGAAAGGGATGGTTTGGACGCCATGTGCCTTGGGCCACGTTGACTTGCTTGTGCTGCACGTGCCATACATGACCGTTGGACTTGCATGACTATTATAATGCGAGCCTGCCACGCCTTAATTACATTGTTAGCGTCTGGAGACGTGTGCCAATGGTCCAATTAGGTGAAGTGCATTGATGTCACACAACCGCATGCACGCTTTGCTGTGCTTTATAGCGTAGCATGCTTAGCATAGCATAGCAACTTGTCGTGTGTTCTGCTACAAGTATGTTGCATGCTTGCTACACTACATAGCGTAGCGACTAGCCTTAGTCGCGAAAACTTTGCCGATTTGCAACTTTGCTTCCTATGTTGCGAGACTCGCAAACTTATTGATTCTGCTTTTCTAGCTACCTTCTGTCTCTTCCGCAGGATTGCTACGCGTCGTTGCGCCATGTAGCTCAACGTAGCGTAGTAGCAGACATGATTCGCCACTTCTTGACGGAAAGGGACATTGTTGAAGGACTTGAGGTTGAGCGAGGGAACTGGTTGTATAACTATTTGCCATGCTACGCCACACTACGTAGCGTAGCGTAGCGTGACACTTCGTTCTGCAATTGCTTTCTAAAGCTTGTTACGCTACATAGCGGGGCATAGCGTAGCATAGTAGACTTTGTGACTTAGAAAACTTGCCAAACTGTTTCGTGCATCCTGAGCGTTGTTGTCAACTTTGCGCATCGTTTCTGAGCAGGCTGTCGACTAGGCAAACTACATAGGTGGACAGGTAGAATGATCTGTAGAGCCTGTTTACACCTAAAGTAGAAAATTTGCTGAACTGGCTGGCCTGAATTTAGAACATTCTCCTCCAAAAGAACTATCGTGACACTGTGCGAATTGCAAGGCCTGGTGAAGCAAGAATGACTTCGAATTTTTTAGGATGTTTCAATGCCCAAAGCTTTACCATACAATCTACAAGCATTGCTATAGAGTATGTTGTAATCCCTGCATGGTACTAGCATTATTGTTTAGAGAATTAGACTATAATAACATCTTGTTGTCTTTCCACTTAAACTAATAGTAAGTCTTGGCAATATAATTAGTCTAAGCAAGGCATATGATAAGTTGTTTGATTGTAACTAAGTTAAATAAAAATGTATAATTTAATTGATTAAATCTAGTTATTAAAACGAGGAAAGTATAACCCTAAGCTGCTTTAAAGCCATGAGTGTTTGATTCCTTGTACACATCCTGGAATTACCAAGATATAGAGTGTGCAGATCGTTAGCAAAATCTATCCTTCTTTCCTGTCCAGGCAGCGCAGATTCATATGGAGAATATACAGAACTTGAAGCGCTGCCGCTCCCATCGTTTCATGCTAGGATACCTTTTAATATTCAACGTTATTTGATTGTACATTCCAAAAGGGCGCTCTGTTCTTGATCTTCTTTTTTAAATTTTCAAATCTATTGTGGAGTTCCTTTTACGTCCGTGTCCGGTTCAAGACTATGCCATAACCAGAAAGGGTTGAACCCTCCCGCAAATTACTGTTTTTCAGCCATAAGCAGCTGTGGAGCATACTTATGCATTTGCTTCCTTCTTTGGATCGGAAAGTAATAAAAATTGGTTTTTCGAAGCAACATCTCAGTTTCCGTATGCAGCAGGCGCCTAAAGTATAAATGTATGCAGTGTCTGACTGATGTTTAAATGATATCTATATAAAAATTGCAATGCCGACAAGAGAAATAAAAAAAACCAAAAAATTTTAAATTTTTATGATTGATGTATTTGGAATACGATAACGTATTATAACCGGTTGCCGAATTACAATCAGTTACTGAGAAATGGAAAGCGAAATTGTCAATTCCTGTTTATAAAGTGTGATAGAAAAATTAAAATCTAAATGACTTCTTTAAAAAATTTAAGATCCAAATTCTCCAAAACATCCGCTGTTATAGATTAATAGTTGTAATTCTCTGCCGTAAAAATGCCCAAAATGCTATTACTAAGCGCAATATATTCAAAAAGAAAAATGTGAATTTGTAATCCCAAAAATGTTTATGGTCTCCAACCAAAACGCCCAATCTTTCGCGGCGGAGACAAACAAACCACGAAACAACGGATGTATATTGTTTTTGCTCTGGCGCCGTCCATCAAGGCAGCCACAAAAACACATTTCACTAAAACCTTGAAATCTTTACCAAAAACGACAGACCACCGTGGCTGCCAGACACAAAACCAAAAAACTTCAGGTATGGCGGGAGTAGATCCACCAGGAGTAGATCCACCACAGCAGATTCGTGAGCGAGTTGCCAGTGAC
>MNCI01011373.1:0-11960 GCA_015680685.1 Gnetum montanum | reverse complement strand
ATCCACAAAGCTCGTCTTTATTACTGTACACAACTTGCGTTCAGGTACAAAGTTGCTCGAATAAAGAACCGTTCACTTGGGGGACTCCTACTGCGGGCACATGGAAAATATTCTATCTCTGGGGTGATCAATCCGCCAGAGCTTCGCTACTCTATGCCTATTTGATGAAAATGAGGGGAGTGCCGCCTCTTATTTATAGATATGGCGGCGGACCGCGATATCGCGTACGCGATATCGCAGGGAAGGACGCAATATCACAGGGGATGCGATATTGCAGCAAACGCGATATCGCGTATGCGATATCGCGGCCTGTGCAATTCGCGTCTCATCACTCAGTATTTTAGAGTGATTCGAATAGGATAATACCAAATCAATCTATTTTGGGGTTGTTTGACTTGGTTATAGATTTGTGGAAAGATTGCTATCTTATTTCCTATTTTTGGGCATGTCATTATCTTTTAGAATAAATGGCATGCATGCCTTTTTTTTAGTGCTTTTTAGTTTTTCCTTTTTTTTAGAACAAAATATCTACCACATCTATCTATATGTTGTAATCTTTTGCAAGGCAATAAAGTAAGAGAGATTATTTTCTTCCAAAAAGTTTTATTGAGTGTTGAATTATATCTCTAAATGAATGAACCTTTGGATTGGTTCAAGTGGCCTCTGCCTCACCTTCATAAGTTGGTCCAATGTTGTATTTGGCCTCTGCCTCACCTTCATAAGTTGGTCCAATGTTGTATTTGGCCTCTGCCTCACCTTCATAAGTTGGTCCAATGTTGTATTTGGCTTCTGAAACAGTTGACAAATTGGTTTATCAAGTCTTCAAAAGAAGAGATGATACCTCTAGGTGAGGTTCAATACCAATCTAAAGTCTCTCCCTTGAGGGACATAGGGAAAATACATAGTATTGTATGTGGCCAAGCTTGCAATAAGAGGCACTCAGAAAGGTGACCAAATGTGCATTAGGATCTTTTTCACCATTGTATTTGGTGAAGTTTGGTATCAACATTCCCATGGGTAAGGTTATTTCAGAAACAATGGAGCTTATAGGATCATCCTGGTAAAAATCCATAATCTTCACCGTTTGTGTTGTGCTAGCTTTAAGCTTCCGCAGCTCTTTAATAAGGTATTGGAACATTTAGAAGGCTTGATCCAAACCTTGGGGAATTTCTATAGGCTGTGGTATTTGCACCAATGGTTGTGAGGAACCATGAATAACTTGAGGCTGTGCGATTGGCATTGGAATGGATTGCAATGGTTGCATAAACTCAAGTGACGAAGGATGAATAACTTGAGGCTGTGCGATGGGCATTGGAATGGATTGCAGTGGTTGCATAAACACCATTGCAACGAATTAAATAGGGAGAAGGATGTTTGAGTTGGCACATGAAGAATAAAGGGAACAAGGGAAATGTGAGAAACTTGTGAAGCCTAGGGTCCCGAACAATTTTATGTAGAGATGAAAAATTTTTTGTGGATGGGCTCTCATATCCCCTCATAAACTGGTAAATAATTTCTTAAAAATTTCAAATTTGTAACCAAGCACAATGTTTGGCAGACACCTTATTAGGGGCTTGCAAATTAACAGAAAAACTTTTTGAAGTCGTTTTATCCAGTGTGTTAAGAAATTGCGCTAAATGGTGGATAGACGTTTGCGCACTTGGCTTCTCACCAAATCTTAATGCCCAACAGGCTGTAAAAATTGGGGAAAAGAAAAAGAAAAAACAACGAAGGCATGTTATTGCTCCTAGATGTGCCATTTCTTAAAGAACCTCTAATGTCAGTTTACCACGCTTTTAAACCATCCTTTGCTCTATGGTTTGGGAACCAGAAGTCGAAATCCTTGGAGTCCTTTCAGAGTGGATGCAAGAGACACTGTCCTTCGATTTGAATATGCTGTACTTATGGAATAGTGTAAAAGATGTCAAATTGAAATGTGGATCAGAGAAATTTGGACCAGTTGCTAACTTACTCGATGCAAATTTTTTGGGTACTGTAATAGGAAATCATACTTAAAAAACACAAATGCTTGAAGATTCATTGACTTACGTAACACAAAAAATGGCTAGACATTCCAAAAGCTCAGTGGATCTGAGCTGTTAGCACTAAATTTTTTCTGACACTGTAATCTTACAATAAAACAATAAGAGAGAAATGATAGATGAAGAGTCTGAATTTACAGTGCAAGGATACTGACAAGAAGATAGAGAAAGTGCTCGTGACATTTCTTGCAACTGTTTAACCATGCTAAATATATACAAAATGTCTGAGAATTTAGGTACAATGAAAATTATACAATTTTCCCCTGAACAAGAGCCCTAAGAAATTGCCAGATCGAAACAAGAAAATAGAAATTGTATTCAACTAAAAAACCAAGCGCTGACTTGGACCTCAATCACAATCACTTAAAGTGAGACTGGCTTGAAAATTTCCCCTATCATATATATACGTCTTGCAGCAATCATCACACTAGGCAGTGCAAATAATTTTGAAGCTGAAAAATCTAGAACATTACGCTAACAGACCTCATTTCTTCCTTCTGTTCCTATCAGACAAGCTATCTTTGATATGGTCCATCATAAATTCATCAGCGTTACCAATTACTTATTTCTCATGAATTCCATCAACACAGCATCATGAAACATCTACTTTTCATTTTCTCTATCAATCCATGATCATCAGGGCCACCAAGAAATTGATTTGAAAAATAAAACACACACACACACACAATCCCAAACGATATGAGGAAAAAGACATTAATCAGAGTGTGGATCACTGGAATATGAATCATCGTCAGAGCTAGAATAGTCATCATAATCCAGATAGAATTCAGGTTGCCACACAAACAGAAAAGACCAAATAGATATAAGAACCCTTCTTATACAGATGCAGGGCACACAGCACACAAGATACAAAACCTGCTCCGTCCCAAGCCGCTCAGGATTGCAGGATATCCTCTGACATGCTCTTGCAGACCATCTGGCAGTCCACACTAAAAGTGGGCTGTGGAAAACCATTATACCCGCTGAAAAAAATTCTAAAAAACCAAAAAAATTAAAAATTAAAAAAACAGGTAGATGGAGCTCTAATAATTATAATGATTGTTCGCCCTATCTTGAAAAATCAGATGCATTTTATTTGGCTGCAGGAACTCTGCTTCTATGTGCTAATTTCCAGCAAATTTGCAAGGAAAATCGAACCTCTTAAAAAAAAAGACATTATCTGATCTTCAAAGAGATCATGTCAAGATTTAATGCGAACAATCCAAAACAGATCTCGATTCAGGGATGATGTATTCAAAATACGCAAATAAAGCATACCTTTCACTGCAATTTCGAGCACAAATTTCGGGGGGGAAACGAATCTTTGACTACCAAAGCAAGCTAAATGAAAACCCTTTATGGGATAGAAAGCAAAGGCCTGCTGGTGATTGCGATTATGCAAAACTTTTGAAAACTTGATGACTTCCTCAAAACCCTTCTACTTGTTCGTCAGGCAGAGATGAAACAATATCTTCGAATACTTCAGCGAGAAGCAGTATTGCTGTGCAAAGAACGTTCCATTGGCGGAGTTGGATTTCTTTTTATTCAAAAACCAGACAAATGAACGGAAAATGCAGCAATGCACCAAGCGGAAAAGCAGACTTTAGTGCTGTTCCTTAGAAAAATTTTTGATAAAATTTCAAATAGAAAAATATAAAAAATGCATGTATTACGCTATTTTATTTGAGTCATCCTTTTGACTAAGAACGGATTTTTATTAGTACTAGGAAATACTAAATTGGCGTGCAGAGTCGCAGGCCCTCGATAACATGACCAAAACCCTCCAAGTTTCTTCTTTAACGCCAAAGGGCATGGGATACATGTTTTTGGATCCGAATTTGTTGGAGTCGATGGTTTTTGCATTTTTGGCTCGTTAAATGGGAATAGAGGCAGATAATGATTCAAGGGAAATATTTTTTTTTTAATGATTACAAATAACAATAACGTGTTAGAACTCCAAATAAGTGAAACATAGGTATAGGTTAAGATATATAGTTCAATTAGAACTTTATATAAACTTAGCATTGCCCATTAGAATTGAACCATGACTTAGAGCTTCCAAATAAATTATTATACCACTAAGTTAACCATATTAAGGTGTTAGCTAAGACTTTTGATTTGGAAGCTCTAAGTTATAGGCTTAATTTTGGGGCAATGTTACATTATAAAGTTCTAGTTTGACTATATGTCTTGGGAGGTAAATATTGTTAAAGCAAAAGTTTAGGTTCCAACACTACCCTCCCTACAAATAATACAGTAAATAATTGTGATTTAAGTGAAATTCAAGGGTCTTGGAACCTAAAATAAGTAAAACATAGGTACACCCCAACATTTTATAGAAGTTTATAACTCAATGCTACCCAATGGAATCAAACCTATGACTTGGGGTTACTAAGCCAAGACCCATACCACTAGGCTAACACCTCATTATTGTCTATAAAGTAAGCAATAAGCTTACTACTTATAGTTTACTTTTAATAGAAATTAAAGGTCTAATGTTTTCATGAAAAAATCTTCCTCTCACCATGGGCCTAATTTAAGGTAATGTTAGCTTCACAAAGGTATTTGGTCGAAGCCTACTACCAACACCCTATGCACACCAACATGGAGGCATTGTTGCTAGCATACTTGTAATACCCATTCATAAGGAGCAAGAGCTAACATCCAAAGCCCTCCAAAAAGAAACCTAGTTGAAAGAAGAAAATGCACATGTGGCTTTCTTTCTACAACAACCAAACTAACATTAACCTATCAAATTAAAATGAAATCATCAGCACCTAGATCTAGCTCTAAAATAGGTCAATCAATATAAAATTAAGATAATTTTAAAAATAAATAGCTATAGTAAAATATCTGTGCAAGATTCATTAGATTAAAAAAAATCAACTTTTTCTTTATTCAACCTAAAAAGAAATATTTAATTAGGATCATTTACACATTTGTAAACCAAAGAAATGACCACAAAAGTAGATAAATTAATAATCTTAGATTTGTTCAATCACATAATAATATTTTATAATTTCTAGCAACACATAAAACAAGATCATCTAACTTAACTCTTGTAACCATTTTACCATTAATCATTTAATCAGGAAATTCATATGTACAATAGTAGAGAATAAATAGATCACAATCATAAATTAACATCCTAGGTTTTCCTCCACCTACCAACTTATAGAATGTATAGGAAAAAAAAAGTATAATTCAAGATTTAGATCCAAGATTTATGTATTCAAAGGGGGAGGGTTCATTAACAAAATTCCAACCAAAACTCAAAAATTAAATAATTTTAAAACATTCACAATTTTCCATGGGCCCAAGAATACTCTCACTTTTTGCCGATGGTACCAATCCTTATATTAGGGATCCTTGGCCCATGTTGGCAATCTTTTTCCAAATAATGCTCCAAATTGTTATGGGTGTTTTTGAATCATTATAGAAACAACTCTCATTCAAGTCATTTAGGTGTGAAAGTTCAAAGGACAGGTGAAGAGATTCAAAAAAAGTAATAAAGGTTTCAACAATCTAAGCTTACAACAACAATCTTGATAATTTCGTACAAGCATTATGAAGGTAGTTAGGCAAGCAAGAAGAGAAAAGTTTGAGAAAATCAGTCATTGCTAGCCATTATCAAACATAACAAAGATGGATCATTTTACCTTCTTGCTTAGATACCTTGCTTACTAGGAGGAATTATTGGAATATTGGATTGCTATGTAGCACTTGTTTTCTTTCTCCTTGCTATCTCCTATAGCAGCCATAGTCTTCTCTCCCTTATTATATCTTTTTTTTTTTTTTTTGTGCTAGCTACTTTTGCCTTGTGTATTTTTTTCCTCTCCTCTTCTCCCTATTTGTAGGCGGAATAAGGGATAATGGATGGTTTCTTGTAATTGATTTCTTAGGAACTATTTGTATCCTTGCTTTCTTTTTAAAGTTCTCTCTTTTTTTCTCAACAATGAGTCATGAGTTCAATTCTTTTCATGATCATTATAAAAAAATTAATAAAATATATATATTCATAGGGTGCAGGTTCAATTCCTCTTGATAATTACAAAACATTACAACATAATATTTATCTCTTTATCATTCAAAATTTTCATAAGATGCAAAGAAAAATTTTTCAAAATAGGGGGGTGTCGGACCCCAAAAAGAGAATTTTATTAATAGAAACCAAAATTTAGTACATATGCTACTTCAAGACATATAGATTGAGGAAAGGAGGAAGAGAAACCGTGTTGACTGAGATTATTATAGAGGAAACATGTTAAACTTAGCATTCCACAGGGTGTGGAAATGCATTCCAAAGATCAACCATTCGCTGAAATGTGTGTCTTTTCTTGGATGTGGATTGTCGAATGAGAACAAAGGTGGAAGAAAGAGGAAAAAGGCCAAATGGTGTAGAAAACTGTGGCTTAATTAGGAGACTCTCTTCTGAAGCGAGGCTTGATGATGGTGATTGCTTGGATCTCCAATGTGACTCCATGGCTGCAATAAGAAAAACAACTGGTTAGCATTCATCTTGAATTTTGGGGCTTGAGATATAATTTGGAAGTGAACATGCCGAAGAATTTGCATTTTTTCCGAAGTAGTTAGTTGTAAGGAGTTTGAAATAATTGTCTTTTGAAAAAGTGTGGTACATCTACATTTCCAAATATTATATAAGATGATGGGCCTAAGGATCTTCCATACGAAATGAGAGTTTTTGGACCTGATAGGTAAGAAACCAAACATTACGGCCTCTTGTGTAAGAGTGCATGAGGGAAAAACCTTAGAAGCCCATTCCCATGCATGCTGAGCAAATGGGCAAAGCCAAAAAACATGGACAAAGGTTTCAGGGTCATTACATAAAGGGCACTTAGGGGAGTGAATCCCAAGGTATGCTAAACGTTTCCCGATTGGGAGACCTTGATGAAGAAAACACCAAAGGAATTGTTGAATTTTTGGAAGAGTCGGGAGATGCCAAATTTGGTTGAAAAGAGAGATCCAAAAATCCTCAGTTTCTTGTTTATTCCAAGATCGATTACAACGTAGAATGACTTCGGAAGAATCGTGTAACAATTGGAAGGGAACATGTGGCCGATAAGGAAAAATTTTTGACCCATTAGACCAATAGAGGCCATGAAATAGACCTTGGATAGCACCATCAAGGCGTAAAGATTGATGAAGAAATGTATGTAACTGGTGAAAGCAAAGCCTCATTGCTTTCGAAGCGCCATATAGGTTTTCGAACGCTTCCCAAGAAATCCATTGATTAGCAAGGCGAAGACAATTGAGGGAAATCACTCCCTTCCGGTACCAAATAATGGCTAATCTTGCGTTAGTAATGGCAAGAGGGGAAGGGGTCAAGGGTAACCACCAAGGGCAAAGCATGGGAAGGAGAGTAGGGTTAAGATGGATATTAGACCAATTAATATGATGGTGGAGAACTTGCCAAGCCTTCCATATGCTTTTGAATACATGGGAACCAGGAATGGAGATAGAATGAGGAGAGAAAATCCAATTAATAGGATGGATGTTTTTCCAAAAAGGCTTATGTTTAGGAAAACTTTGATGAAGCCTTAGCTGGAGAAGATTTCCAATTATGTCCGAGGTGTCCAGATGTTGCACTAACCACTTAGCAACTAAGGTGAGACCCTGTTTGTAGGAATTCAACAGACCTAATCCTCCTTTGTTTCTAGGAAGAGTGACAATGTTCCAAGCAACACGATGAAAACCTCGTTGGGAATCTTTAGATGACCACAAGAAGTCTCGAAATAACCGTTTTCAAAATAGATTCATGATTAGGATAGTTTAGGATACATAATCAAATAATGCACCTTTTTTTTCAGGTCATCAGCAATGTAAATTTTTCCATTCTCTTACGAGCCTTGAAAGATCATCAAGTGATCTTTCTACAACCATGGCGAGGGTACTTATACTCTAATATTTTAAACTAAAAAGAGCAATGCATCACATTTAGCTGAAATAAAATTAAAAAATAAAATATAAAGCTACAGTATTTGCACACAATATCCCTAATTCATGGGTCAAGTTCTTGCAACTTGATTCATAGGTCAAGTAACTTAGTATAAACATTCTTTTGCATCTTAACATACCTATTTTAGCTCTTGCGACACACCTTAGAGTATTGTCCTTTGTTTTTCTTTTGTTTCTCAGCATCTCTGTTGAAATAGAATAGATAATATTTTTTTCCATATATTTATTATTATTATTATTTTAAAACATTCCCAGCATGTATTTTAGAGCATATTTCTTATGCATCATAATACATATAAAAATCTAGTCAACAAATTTATTACTATTCCAAGTAGTCATTTCCACCACAATCCAAACAAAGCACACACACAACTTGTTAACAAAGCATGCACACAAATACACAGAAAGATTATTACAATCATTAATGCAAAAACTAAAGGAGAAGTGGTTTGTTACAATATTCCTAATTATTACCTTATTCTCAAAAAGTTTAAGGTAAGGTTATGGGATGATATATTATGAATGTAATCTTTCATTACTATATCTAAGTGAGACATAGCTCACTTTATTAGAACATGTGATTTGTAGTTGTGCAAGTCAAAGTTAAATCCAATGGTATGTTAGGCACATGCTAATTAGATCACATTAAAAATATACATTTAAGTTATGACATTAAGTAGATACTCCCATAGAAAATTATTGTCAAAACTTTTACCTACCTTAATGGGTTAGCCCATGTTATTGAATAAAGAAACTATGATAATGATAAGAGAGGTGTTAGAATCCTAAAAAAAATATTAACAATAAGCAAAAAAATTCAAACATCACATACTTAATCATTGATGAGTCATGAATTTACTGGCTGTGATATCGCTACCGTGATATCACATCTGCCCTCGCAATATCGTGTACGCGATATCATGGCCTTCCTTAATTTCTATAAATAAGAGGCTGCTTTCCTTGTTCTAGAAGTTAGTTTTAGAGTTAANGGTGAATGTAATTGTACGGAATCCTTATTCGAGTGTGATGTACTTGGACACGCACATGACCGAAAATAAAGATCGAGATTACTTCATCATTGCAGCATTCACTTAGTTTAATTATTATTTGCTACTTTCTTAGTTAATATTTCTCACCCTTAAACTCCTGTAAACGCAGAATGAGTACGACTTGATCACAAGCATTTAAGTGTGACTACTTGGTAACTCAGTAACGTACCTAGGATTTGTGCTTGGTAATCCCAGTGGTAGTCATGCACGAGGTCCAATATGTGTATGAATGATTAAGGAATGGATGCTCATTGCACTTAGGCTAGTTTAGATTCTCTCTCACCCTTCCTCTCTTAGCTTAGTTAATATTACCTTCCATTATACCCAGGAGTAGCATTAGTATAGGAACACATCATACACCTCACTTTGGACTAAACCATACGTGAAAAAGCTAATACTAGCCCAGGTGGGAAGACAACGAATTACGACCTAAGAATAATTGTCTAGATACCACAACTAGTCTGTCTGCAGAGTTCAACCGGATTGTGCGTGAAACGCTTGTATTCATATGGTTGAGTGTAGGGGTACCTCACCACTCATCAATCACTCAGTAGAAAACATCAAAACAACATGGAAAAGAATTACTTTCCAATTTTAGGGATGTCTACTAAGATGTATAACCTTACAATTAATGACTTTTAAAAATTAAGAAGAGGAGGGATGGGAGTTGTTGAACTTGGATATATATATATATAACAAAAATTTAGTGTAGAAAAGTAGTGGAACACTGCAAAGAGAAGAAACTCCAAATCAACAAAAAGGAAAGACCTAACAATTTCGGTTATGCCTTTTCAAGTTTTTATTCTTGCAACCAATCTTGAAAAACATTTCCTCTGGGGTAGGAAATCAAACATTCTATGAAAAGATTTAATATTGGATGGATGGAGAGGAGGCCCATGCCATCTCAATAGAATCAACATTATCAAAAGAAATTATCTCAATATCTTGACCAATAGCTGTAAATGAATTATTAATAGTTAAAATCTTGAACAGGTTGTCCATTTTGAAGATTTGGCATGTAATCATCAATAGATAAAGTTCCTCGAAGTTTTTTATTATGAGGTATCATTCAGAAACCATTTGAGTTAACAAGAAGTTTCTATGAGAGCTTAGAAACAAATAGTTGTTTCCCCTTAGTCATTAAAGAATTTTTTGAAATTGATTTGACTTGAACATTCTTCAAAGGTACATTTTGTTAAATAGGAGTATAAGAAAAGAGTGGTCTAACTATTGAAATGTCAATAGAAGAAATTATCATAGGACTCATAGCATTTGTAGAAACAACCTCAGTAGGATCTACAATAATTGTAGAAGAAACCTTCTTAGTGTTTGTAGTAGCTTGGTAGTGACATGCTTGCATAGCCTTCTTTTGTAGCATAAAAGTAGATGAATCAAACATATGATCTACTTGATGATAATAGTGACATGACATTAAAAAATTATAATAAACAACCTTTTGCACATAATCATTTCCACTAGCATGTAGAATAATTTCTTACTTAAGGGAATCAAGATCCACCTCAATCATATATCAAATTCTAAAAAAATGACTAGCCATAGCTATGGTTTCAAAATGCTTGATTGATCCAATTTGAAAGATAATATCTTTTTCAAAATTTTTAAAAATCAATGAAAGATTTGACAATACAAAAAAACAAGGAACACTTTCAAATTTAAGAGATGTTAAATTAAAAGAGGAGTTCACTTTCAAATAATTAATAAAGTATGACAATGAATGAAAACACCAATATCAAGGGCCTTAGAAACCATTGTTGAATTAACAAATTCTACCAACAAAAATGATTTTCATAGATAGTGTGCATGGACAACATCAAAACCTCAATCTTTTCAAACTAGTTTTAAATTACTTTAAAAACTTTAGGAATGAGGTAAATAACTTAGACTCTGCAAGAAAACATACCTTCTAGAAATTTTCTAAGTAATAGATTCATATAAAGCATCAGGTAATTTGTAGAATGACAAAGAAGCAATGGATCTTCTTGAAGGATCACCTCCTAAATTTAGTGACATTGTATATAATTCTAAATAGATTTACTAGAGAAATATCATATATACTAAAAAAATTAGATTCATTAGATCCATTGAAAAAACATTGCTTGAAAAATCAATAAAGGAAAATTGTAGCACCCTCTTTACTAGCCTTAGCTAGAGAGCATTACATTGAATATAGAATTCCTCATGAATGAATTGGTCATGGCAAATAAAACTAAAAGTAAAATAAAGTAACATAATGATAAGGAAGTGAAAAGAAATATGATGAAACCATGACTAAAAGGGAAAAAAGAACATTAATTGTGAAAATATGAAATATATACAATAACATCATAATATATAAGTGGATTAAAAGCTAATGCTAAACTAAATCAAAAAATGACTTAAAAATCTTTGAATTAATGCATAATAAAAAATATGCAGCAATACCACTAAATATTTAGCAATACATAAAAATATCCATGATCCAAACATAGTACATAAAAAGAATAATTGATGCATATCCATAAATGTCATCATATGTTAAAGAGAGAAATAGACTAATGCTAAAAAATAAGCATACATATAATCCAAATTTCAGTAGCAAATATAAAGAAATCTTCTTTGTGATATCACATTTCTAGGTGTAATGACAAATATCAAATATATGTAACATTTGACATTATGCGTAAAGAATATAACAAGAAAAATGTGGAAAGAAATAAAAAGAAAGCTTTATTAATCTAAAAATAGTATATTTGGGTCATGTTCTAATAGTTTCTTTAGGTTGTCTTTCTTCAGAATCTATCCCTTAGAGGTAGTTTATCACTACTAATGAGACGCGATATGCACAAGCTGCGATATCGCGGCCGCTGCAATATCGCATCCCCTGCGATATCGC
>MNCI01011361.1:8273-19646 GCA_015680685.1 Gnetum montanum | reverse complement strand
CTAAGCTAGGCAGTGTGTGTAGAAATAAAGAAAATCTTTCTAATCAAACCTTGTAGCNCTCTCTTATTTTTTTTCTCTTCTTTCTATTTCATCTTATGTATTTCCTTTCCTTAAATTTTTTCTTCCTTCTTATCTACTTACCTACCTATTTTTTGTAGTTATCGATTTTTCTTACCTCATTTTAGTTTATTTATTTCTTATTCTTTGCTAGTTTTGGGTGTACCTTCTATAGGTGTAGTCATAGTTACTAGATGTTAGAGAATTGGTTAATCAAGGGCTATGATGAACAATGTTTTGATTGGCTCCAATATCAAATACGTGATATTGGAGCCTCGATATCAAGTATTTGATATCAATCCTTAAGATGCAATGTCGAATATCCGATATTGGGGGGTATATGCTAGCCTATAAATATCATGCTTGGGCACATAGTTTCCATATAGTTTTTGTCATAGCACAGCAAAGATCTTGTAGCTTGTTTTCTCCAAAGTTAGAATATTTTCCAAAGTGCCCACAATAGGAGTCGTTGTGTGTATAGACCTTTCTTTGAGCATTGTTGTACCTAAGCTAGGTAGTGTGTGTAGAAATAAATAAAATATTTCTAATCAAACCTTGTAGAACCTTGGCTAGCCTAAATACTTTCTTTATGCATTTAATATTTCATGCAATTTCCTTTAATTCTTTCAAGTAATTAAGCTAAGTAATCTAATTAGATTCAATAGAAATTACTCAATTAAGCACATAAGTACGACTTCTTTGAGCATACGTATGACTCTTGGTAATCACAACAACTCTTAATGTTTGGTAACCCAACAACGTTATACATGTTTAAGATGTTCACAGAAAGTGGGATCGGATACTTAGGATAGTTAGTTATTGATCATCAAATAGATTAAGTTAAATTAATTATAAATTACATCGCAACCTGTTCTTAATCATAGATAAATAAAATATAAAATAATAAAAATCATGTACCTCAATTATACTTAACCATATAATTGAGCTCCACAAGTATAGTTAAGAAGACAACAATTGTCACGATTAGATTTCACATCCTAGAACTAGTGTACTTAAGAACTTAAGGTCTGTGAAATTCAACCAGATTACATGTGAATACTTGTGATTCATATGGTTCGGTGTAGGGGTACCTTGTCACTCGTCATTGGCACCATTGCTAAAGACTTTTATTTTTTATGTGCGCTATTTAAGATTTATTGGAAAATTATTCAAAATTATTATAATGAAGCCTAGAATCATATCATACTTTAAAATAAGTATAATAATCTTTAAAAATCACATTACATTTTTCTTTTCTAACATAAGATGTCTTCTTCTCACAAGAGTGATTCTTTGCCCAATTCTAACAAAGTACATCAGTAGGTGACCCAACAATATAGAGTGGTATATGCTCATCATGATGAGTATGTACCCAATTGCACCTTCATGCTACACCAAGATGAATAACTACAGTGGTGTAACATGGAGGATAACATCATGTTGCTGACCAATCGATCTATTCCTACAATGCTCCAAAAAACTCTTGTGCATTTGGGCATCCAAGGACTTCATGCTAAGTATGTTATACAAGATGGTGATGTCAAGGACTATCATCCCACTAAGGCACAATTTCTAAGGGATCGATAACTAGAACAACACTATGAATCTATGAAGGGATAGTGGTTCAATGATTTCCCATACCTGCTATACCAAAAAAGATGGTGAAGAATCCTTCTTTAGGGGTTTCTCATTTAGTGAAATTTCTCTCTTTGACTTCAGTGAAGGAGGTCAAAACTAGAATCTAGAATCCACGATCCACAATCTAGGTTTTTGTAAGAGTGGATCCAAGAACAAAAGAAGATCCAAGTAGGAGAGTTAATGTAGGGATGCAGATAAGAAACAAGATCATGATCATGGCCACAATCATAGAAGAGGGGGTAGTAGGCACCATGATAGTGTTATTCCTCCTCATTCACCTTCATTATCTTCTTCTTCTTCTTCTTTTGGCTCTAACTACAACCATAGGGAGCGTGACCTTGATGGAGGTGACCAATGGGACTGAGATGATTGAAGGGACCATAAAGCTAGTCAAGACTAGGGGCATCAACATGCAAGAGAGATCCATCATCATGAAGGAAGGGATAGTAGAGGGCATTGTAGGCACTACAATCATGGCCTTGATGACCCTTTGCTTGCTCCTTGGAGTATGCTAAACATTGTAGAGGTAGTGAGAATCGCTACAAGGCACATTAAGGATAGTTAGATCAAGAGGCTAGACATGAACAATATCCCTAGGTTCAAAGGAGGATATAACTCAGATTCCTCAAACCATCTCTAAGCTTTTCAAGATGCATGTGCCTTGCATAATATAGAAAATGAGTGGTAAAAGCTTAAGTTGTTCCCCAAGATACTTATTAAAGAAGCAGAAAATTGGTACTAGTCCTTAAAACTAGAATCTATCAAATGATGTAGTAAAATGCTTGAATTATTCAATGACATGTACCAGACATACTCCTAAGTGTCCAACTTGAGAAAAAATATTTAAAGATGAAAACAAAGAACACATGAACCCTTGGATCTCACCATGGGCTGATACTATTTCTTATTGCATAGATGTCCTAGTCATGGCTATTATCAACTAGAAAAACTTCACCACATCATACATGGGCTTCGATAAAAAATGAGAAGAAATATTGGCATCTATTCCCAAGGACAATTGTTAGAATTAAGAGCCCATAAAATCCAAAGGTTGATTAAGTAGGTAGCTAAAGAGGAAGAACAATTAAGAAAATAAGAAAGTGTAGAAGAGTATAATTGTAGTCCTTCCATTTGCAAGAGGAAGCTTCAATTCTATGATAGTGAGGAAGAATCAGCACTTGATTAAGTGGTGAATAGGAAAACCTTGTACTTCAAAAATTCAATTTAAAATTTTGAACAAGGATGATTAGTTATGGCACTCCATGAATAGAAAATTTCAAGCTATCCTAGAAATTTCTGAAGAGTCCAAAGAACAAGGTAGTGATCATGATCATAGGAGGTGCAAGGAAGTTGAACATGCTAATCAAAGAGGTAAGGGCAAGATTAATATAATAGAGGAAGTTTTAGGAACCAAATTAGATGATGATGGTGGGTGTGACATCTACCAATATGAACATCCTAAGGGATGTTATCCTATTGTATCACACTTACAAGAATCTGGGGTGTACACCCTGAATCCATGACTAGCACAAAGGTAAACACTCAAAAGATTGCTTTATCCTCAAGGAAATTCTAATTAGTTCCATCAACAACAATATTATTATCCAAGTGAAACTCGACCACAACCATACGAGCAATATCAATAGTGGTAGCAACCACAATCATGGGTGTTGTCCTTACCAAGGAAATGGTATTATGTTTAGCAACCGTTGTCTCCACATGACTCTTCCAATCACATTTCTACATTTCAAGCTCACTACTACCCTCTTGATTATTATCAAACTCATTCTTCACATGTAAGAAAGAATACCATATTTTACCCTTATCCTTCTCTTATTCTTGCACATCTTCCTCCATCCTCAACATAGCTACCACATGATCCATCTATGTAGGGTGAACTCCTAGCTCAATTGCAATAACACAATGCCACCAGGGCCATTAACCTATAACTGGTTTATCAATTGAGTGATTCAAACACTTGATCTAAGAAAAGACCTATCTTCTGATCTAATAGTCTACCTAAGCCCTCACATACACTTGCAGTTGGCAACCTGTTTCTCCATCTCCCTCTATATCAAATCCCTTCAAGTCCCCTTCAAACCAAATACCACTTAGGATCCATATTGTTATGCTTACTCATGTCATATTTTATTGAATCTATGCTAATAATCTTTCCATAAAATTAGCTCATCCTAGAAGTCCCCTTATTTATTTACAGGTTTCTAGGAATGAACCATATAAAGCTCTTATTGATTTAGGTTCTAGTGTCAACCTAATTTATCATGAGATGTATACTACATGAAACCTACCTCTTCTAAAGTAGAGTAATATCATATTAGAATTGGACTATTCCATCACTATTTCATTGAGATTGGTAGAAGACATTGTGACCACTATTTGTGGGTGGTCTTATCTCACTGATTTCCTAGTAATTAAGGTTGAGAACTATAAATGGGGCTTTCCAATCATCATGGGAAGGGCATGGCTAAGCACTATTGATGGAAGAATGGGCACTAAATATATTTCCTTGGAAATATCTAAAGAAAATGCATTTGAAAATATTGAAAAGAAGTGAGTTCCATGCATCATGTATAACGATACAAGGTGTAACTATGTGCAGAAACTTAGGTCTATTAAATAAGCATCCATATTTGCATGCAAGTAGTCTACACCAAAAGCAAACATTCGAAGGTGTCTAAATGATGAATTCACAAAACAAGAGGGTACCCAGTGGCTGACTACTGATTCTAAAACCAGCACACTTTGCATAGAACCTACTAAGAGCCTAACATGTGCATATGTTACAGGCATGGATGAAATAGATCAAGTTCATCACCAACTCTTTGATAATGCAAATGATGATACCTATTTGGAAGATTTGGAAATTCCTAAAAATTTTAAGAAAGAGCGCCTTGAGTTAAAAACTCTACCCACCAACATGGAATATGTATTCTTAGAAAATGAAAAGCCAGTAATAATCAATGTCAATCTTACTCTAGAATAGAAATAGATGCTATTGAATGTGGTTGAAAAATGGTTAGTAGCCTTTGCTTAGTCATATCTTGAACTCACAAGGACTGATCCTAGGATATGCTAGCATCGTATCTACACTAATCTCTCTATGAAGCCAAAGAGGTTGCCATATAGATGATTAAACCCCAAGTTGAAGTAGATCATTAAGGAGAAAATTAAACAGCTCCTTAATGTAGGGTTTATCTATCCCATTGTGGATAGTGAGTAGGTTAGTACACTCATGATTATGCCAAAGAAAGATGGTAAGTGGTAGGTCTACATCAATTTTTGGCTGCTGAATATGGAAACATTCAAGGATCATTTTCCATTGTCATTCATTAATTAGGTGTTAGACATAATATCTAGGCATTACTTTTACAATTTTCTAGATGGTTATAGTGGCTATAACCAAATATAGATCACACCAAAGGACAATACCCAAACAACATTCATGAGTCCCTATGTAACTTTTTAATATCACAAGATACCTTTTGGTTTATGCAATGCTCCTACTACCTTCTAGCACCTGATCTTAAGAATTTTTCAATAGCAAATTGGTAGTGGTGTGGAAGTCTTCATGGATGACTTCTCCATCTATGGAGCTACATTTGAGCAAGTCTTGGACCACCATGAGTAAGTACTAATGTGTTGAAACAAATCTATAGCTCAATTGGCAAAAGAGTCATCTAATGGTCCAAGAGCACATTGTATTGGAACATCAAATCTCACAAGCAAGAATTGAAGTAGACCCTAAAAAAATAAGGGTCATCAAAGGAATTACTCGCCAACCAAAAATCATCAAAGATGTTCAATTATTCCTTGGACATATTGGCTATTATTGATGATTTATAAAGAATTTCCCTAAGGTTGCAAATTCATTGGTTGATTTGACAAAGAAAGATGCCCCATTTTTCTAGATCACAGAACCTAAAAAAACATTCCAACAACTGAAGCAAAAACTTGTAGAAACTCCAATTCTATAGGCACCTAATACGTCCAAACTAGTTCATGTTATTATGAATGCATCAAATTATTCCTTGGAAGCTATGCTTACATAGTTTGATGATAAGAAATATTCATTTTACATCCATTGTGCAAGACAAAGCATTATGGGTGCATAATTGAACTACATGACCATAAAAAAAGAATTGATGGTAGTGGTGTTTGCTCTAGAGAAGTTTAGGCATTATATACTTAGATACAAAGTATTTTTGTACACAAATTATAACACCATATACTTCCTTATGAATAAGCTAATAGTGAGCCCTTGTGTCATATAGTGGATGGTGATCTTATAAGAATTCAATCTTATGGTGGTAGATTGAAAGAAAACTGAGAATGTGATCACTGATCACTTATCTCAATTACAATGGAAGAACAAAGAGGATGCAAGCCCACTATTTGATCTATTTCTTGATGAACTCCTCTTTACTGGGGCTATAACTGAACAATTACCCACTAAGCCTATGTGGTATGAAAGCATTCTCACCCAACAAATGCCACAAGGGTTGAACCACTGAAAGAAATAATAGTTTCTATACTAAGTAAAACACTTCATGGAGATCAATGGACACCTCTATAAGGTGTGCACCAATGTCTTGGTTCGTTGGTGTGTCTCTAATGTTGACCAAATATGCATTCTCCAGGATGCTCATGAAGGTCCTTTTGTATACCACTATGTAGGTAGACATATGTTTGTTGAAATCTTGATGGCAAGGTATTATTGGCTAACAATCTTTAGGGATGCTCACCAATATGTCCACTCTTGTGAACACTATCAACGAGATGGTGAAATAACTGCTTGAATGGAGAGACCTCAATAGTGGATCCAACCACTAGAATCCTTCAACATATGGGGCATTGATTTTATGGGTTCCATCATGCCCATATCAAATGAAAAAATGTACATCATAGTTGTTGTTGACTATTGTATAAAATAGGTAGAATTAGTAGTCGTCATTGGTTGTACAACTTCTACTATTGCTTGGTTTATATAACAAAATGTTGTAAATAGGTTTGGCATGCCACATGCATTAATTTCTAAAAATGAAACCCACTTTATAGGCACTACCTTTTGCAATCTTATGCAACACTTCAGGGTTGAACATAAACTAACAACACCCTACCACCCCCATGCCAATGGTCAAGCTGAGGTTACCAATAGAAAAATCACAAAGATCCTAACAAGATCTATCATCATATATAGAAATGACTAGAGCACAAAGCTCCACGATTTCCTTTGGGCCTACTACTCAACATGGAAACTTCCTATATCCTATCCTCTATATGAGCTAGTGTATGAAAAATTACCAATACTTCCTATTCAATCTAAGCTTCATACACTTTCAATAGCTTGTGACCTTGACCTTAACTTATGTCTAGTGCAAAAAGAAAGATTAATAAATCTCAAATTTCTAGATGAAAATATATTGGTGGCCCTATCATCTAAAAAATGACACAAGGCACTCAACAAAAAGCACCATGACCTTAGAATTAGGAAAGTCAAATTTCGACCAGGCGATAAGGTTCTCTACTGAAACCCCACATACATACCTCAATGAACTAAGTTTTATACATTGTGGGAAGGAATTTATATCATCTATGAAAATTTTCTTTCTAGGGCACGATGATCTACAAACCTAAGAGCCTAAATAAGAAACAACTGGTTAACATACAACAAGTTAAACCTTTCCACAAGCCTAAGCTAAGTAATACAATAAATGCCTCATTAGATGGACAACCATGCTAAATATTTTGGATCTTCTCTTTTCAACATAGTTATGGGGGAGATGGCCATCCATGCTAACTATATAAGTAGCTCCTTAGTTTTTCATCTTTTTCTTTTACACCTTGTTACTTTTACAACTTTTTATTTTACACATTCTTTATCTTACACCTTTTTGTTTTTATGTTATTAATTTTTCAAGTTTTTATTTTATAACATCATTAGTACATTTTATTTTTCTTAAATATATTACACTTTCTTGTATATTTTTCTTTATTTTTAATGTGATTTTCTTATTATTTTTTAATAATAATGTGCCTTATTACCAACTAGGTATAGTATGTCTGATTAATCTAGCCATGTGCTATTCAGTTATTTGATTATTAGTGTCTAGATTCTATATTTGAATTTTTTTATTGATAAGTAGGACATGGTTTCTTTCCCATGAAATAGGTAGTGAGTCTAGAACATCCACCCATCCACAAACTCTATGGTTTTCCTTGTTCTGGAAATGTGCAGTCTCTTTTTCCTTAATAAAACTTTAACAAACTTATGACTTTGGTAGTTTCTAGATTTGGAAAAGATTAGAAGGTTTGAATAGGATGTAAATTTAAGGAGACTTGGTACTCTTTGTACCTTTCTACTTATTTTGATGCATGTGTGTTTTCATGGATTTCTTAATATTTTGTGTTGACCAATAATAGGAAGTTCAATAAGTCTTTGCATGGTGTGGTTCGAATCATCAAAAGATGATGGAAATTCAAAGCACATCCCTTACAAAAAATAGATGGGCTACAAGCATTAGTTATGGGACTAAAAATACATGTTTATCATGCATAAGGTTCCCCTCTAACTAAGGCCCTTTCTCACTTCCTACTTCTCTTTTCTTCTTTAATAAGGAATGGTGGTTGTCTTGTTTGAGCACTCTTGTGTCTCAAGAGGGTGGACTAGTCTTAGAATGATGATGCGATGTCACTAAATGTGGTTCGTTTTGGTTAGGACTAAGGATGGATTTTATTTTTTTATTTAACCACAAAATTCACAAGGGACTTTATGTGACCTTAATCAAGAACTCCATTTCACTCTCACTCATCCATCTATGCTTTCCATTTTTCACCTTACTACTACTTTCATGTTTTTGTTTGATGTCTTAGTTTGATTTGTCAAAATTCTTAGGTATTTTCTTTTATGTTTTTGTACTTAACTTTCCATAACCATTGATCATACATCGGGCCCACTAACTCATCAATTTGAAGTTATGCAAGGGCAATAAAAGACCTATGCTTTCTTTGGGGAGAACCCACTTGCATATCTTTTGGTTGGTTTAGTTAAGTTCTTTTCCCTTAAACATTCTCACAATCAAATCCTTTTGTGTGTCCCATCCATGACATCCAATTGTGCACAATTTCACAACATATTTTAGTAAATTCCTATTTTTATTGTTGTGAATTCTTAAACCCTATGTTAAGGATTTCATTGCATTTGAACTTTTTAGAATTTAATGGACTACTTATTCATTTCACTTATTTTTCAACCTTTCTACTAACACTATTAACAAAATCAATTCACCGTGATGACAAATTAGCCAATTGTAACCATCGATGAGACAAGGTACTTTAGAACTGTATGTTATACATTGCATACTAATCCATGATTTTGTTGTGATTGCAGTAGGAAGCATGAACTTGAAGTAGTACTATCTTCACTAAAGGATACATAGAAGAACCATGTGATGAGGACCCTTCACAATTGTTGAATCTTCTCCCTCGCTCTTCAGCTAGTAAAGGAGTTGGATGTTAGTTTTGTCCAAGGTGTTCACTTCTCTTGTTATGAAAATCCAATTTTATAAAAGACTGTAACTCTATACACTTGGGAACTTAGAATTAGCCTATTCCATTTAAGTTAGTTTGCATGTCAATCAATAATCCCATACCTTTCCAATATTTTGTAAGAAATGTTTCTCCCTTTGTTCACTCAAGGACAAGTTTTCATTTAGTCATGGGCGCATGATGAACCATGTTTTGACTAGCTCTAATATTAGATATACAATATTACAGCCTCAATATTGAGTATCTAATATCAGACCCCAAGATGCAATGTCAAATATCCTATATCCCAGGGTATATGCTTGCCTATAAATATAGTGCTTGGGCACATAGTTTTCATATAGTTTTTTTCATAGCATAGTGAAGCTCTTGTAGTTTGTTTTCTCTTGAGTTAGAATATTTTTCAAAGTGTCCTAAACAGGATTCATTGAGGGTACAAACCTTTATTTGAGAACTATTATACCTAAGCATGGTAGTATATGCAGAAATAAAGACATGCTTTCTAACCAAACCTTGTAGCACCTTGGCTAGCTTAAATTTTTTATTTATGCATTTAATGTTTCATGTAGTTTTTATTATTATTTTCAAATAATTAAGCTATGTAAGCTAATTAGATTCAATAGCAATTAATCAATTAAGCACATAGGTATGACTACTTTGAGCATACATATGACTCTTGGTAAACCCAACAACGCTTAAAATTTCGTAACCTAGTAGCATTATACGTGTTTAGGATGTGCATGGAAAGTCGGATGGATACTTATTGATGAGCAGTGAGGTATCCCTACACTAAACCTTACAAATACAAGTGTTTCATGAACAATCCAATTGAATTCCAAGGACTAAGTGCTTATGTGCCTTTGTGGAACAATGATAGGTTGGTTGATTATTATCTTCCCAAACTTACTTGTATGTCATGATTTTATGGTTAAGTAAGTTTGAGGCATATTATTTTTATAGCTTTTATGTTTTTATGTCCTACTGCTAACAAGGGAGGATAGAGAGAGATAACTAAGTGACTAATTTAACTTAACTACTGATTAACTAGGCTTTAAACTAATCCTAACACCAGTATCCACTCTTGCTTATCGTACACATCCTAAACCAACATAACACTACTGGGATTACCAAACGCTAATCGTTACTAGGTTACTAAGTGTTACACGCATGCTTGAAGTGATCGTACTATGTGTGCAAATAACATAAATGTAAAGTGCATAAAATAAAATAAAATAAAATAAATGCATAAGAAAATAAAATAAAATAAAAGGTATAAGAAAAAAAATCTCAGGTGTTGCAAGGATGAATCAAAGAGCTCATCTTTATTGTCGTACACAAGGTGTGCTTAGGTGCGTAATTCTTGAATAAAGATCCTTCCACACTTAAACCTCCTACTATGGGCACTTGGAAAATACTCAAAAATTTCAAATAAAGTACAAGAGTTTTACTACTTGACTACTAAAATACTTTTTCTCAATTGTGTGCTTGGGCACTATATTTATAGGCTTGGGAGCAACTACTCTAATAATTAGAGTAATCACTCTAATAATTAGAATAAAATACTAGAGTAACTGTTCTAATAATTAGAATAAATTGCGAGAGTAACTACTCTAATAATTAGAATAAATTGCTAGAGTAACTACTCTAATAATTAGAATAAACTACTAGAGTAACTGCTCTCATCATACCCCTACGACTAAATGAAAAATCGTTCTCAAGTTCCTTACAAAATATTGGTAAGGTATGGGATTATTAACTAGTTGACAACTGACATTGGAATGGGATGATAGACTCAATGTTCCTAGTGAATGGATCAATAAGCATATTACAACATTATGATGAACACTCATACATAAATGACATCCAAGCCTTTATTTGGCAGTTTGAGGAAAAAGAGAGAGAGAAAGAAGATGAAGTGTGTTGTCGCCAATGATAAAATTGCACCTTCCGTTGTTTATCCATAGCCATACCACTAAACTTGCTCCTTTCATAAGTGTTTCAGTTCTGGTCCATCTTGAGTGCTTCCTCCATGCCCAGTCCATTGTTTGTATGATTACCATCTGCACACACAACACAGTCACAAATGAGAAAGGATAGATAAACCACAATGCAATT
>MNCI01011353.1:129790-157216 GCA_015680685.1 Gnetum montanum | reverse complement strand
GAAGCCATGGACTGTAGAGTACCTAACTTAACTCATAACAAAAGATCTTCCTATTGAATGGAGTAGAAAACAAAGAGAATAATTCCTTTATAAAGCCAAATAGTACATGGAAATCAACAACAAGCTATACAATATCTGTGTAGATGGGCTTGTTAGATGGAGTGTGCTAGATCATGATTACTAAAGAGCTTTACATGATGCTCATGAAGGCCCATGTGGTGCCCACTATGCAGGGCATAGAACAACACTTAAACTACTGATGGTGGGATAATTTTGGCCTATGCTATTTAGATATGCCCACATGTTCAAACAATTTTGCAAATGCTGCCAAAGGGATGGTGGAATTATAGCTAGATATGAAGGGCCACAACATTGGATATAGTTGTTGGAGCCTTTTGATATTTGGAAAATTGATTTTATGGGGACCATTCAACTGATGTCAAATGGAAAAGAATACATTATTGTGACTATGGATTATTGTGCAAAGTGGGCAAAGGCACTAGTAGTGAAAAATTGTAATGAAAAAATAGCTACCAAGTTTTTTCAACAACATGTGATGAATAGATTTGAAGTACCTAGAATGCTAATATTAGATAATGGGATCCACTTTACTAGTGCTACCTTTAAGAAACTCATGTAACAACTTAAGGTTAACCATAGATTGACAACACCATACCATCCCAAAGCAAATGGTCAAGCTAAAGTTACTAACCATAAAATTACTAGAATACTCACTAAGATGGTTAGTAAGTTTAGATGAGATTGGGGTAAAAAATTAAACAATGCTCTAGGAGCCTACAAGACCTCCTAGAAATTACCTATAGGGTACATCCTATATAAGTTAGTCTATGGCAAGTTGCCAATGCTTCCAATCCAAGAAAAGCTTCACACTATAGCTATTGCTAGTGAAATTATCTTTGATGTGAGTTTAGTACAAAAGGAATGTCTAATGAATTTGAAGCTTTTAGATGAGAACCAACTAGTAGCACTTAGGGGTAGTGAAGTCCACAAGCATTAGGCATAATTCATAGATAAGGAATGTAATCATACAACCAAGTGGTAAGATCCTCTACTACAATCCTAGTCATTTACCCCAAAAGGCTAAATTGCAAACACTTTCGAAGGGACCCTATATTGTACATGCCACTTATCCATTTGGTGTCTTACATATTCATCACCCATCTATCCCACATAAGCTTATCCTTGTCAACATCCAAAAAGACAAACCATATTATGAGTATTCAAAGAAGTCTATCCTAGCCACTCACCAATCTTCCACTTGTTCTTTCTTCCATTTCCTTGATATTCATAATAGTCATGGATGTGTCCATTTAAAATCATATNTAATTTTGATTGTTAATAAGACACGTTAAATAAAGACAATATGTAGCCTAATAAGGTAAAGATTTCTCTATGTTATCACGTCATAAGAGACTGATTACTTACACAGTGAGCCCACATCATCCATCCATTCCATTCCATTAATAAGAGGTTCTTACCATGGCCATGATGATATTATTTTCCATCATATAACTAAGAATAAACTTGTGATCATTATGCCTAGATAGAAAAGTGAAGAACCAAGGGGGAATGAAAAGGGTGTGGCATCAAGGGGATTTGTGGATTCTTTTGGACTACTATTGTGAGTGCTATTGTGTTACTAAGGTTGTATTATATCCTTGTATATCTAATGATAAATGGGAGTAAGAGTTAAACAAGTACTACCTTTGATGAGTCATAAATTGGCCACATCGACAAGGCCTTGTCGACTAGGCCCCATCAACATAGGATCTATTCTTGCCTATAAATATGTGCCAACCCATCATGTTTAGGCATCATCCTATCATAGTTGTAGTAAAGCTCTTGAAGGTTTTCCATTCAAAAGATAAAATATTTTCTTGAGTGCCTGTAGCAGGAGTCATTGAGTGTATGGATCTTTATTCAAGCATTATTGTACCTAAGCATGATAGTGTGTGTAGCAATAAAGACAAGCTTCTTGATGAACCTTGTAGCATTTTGGACAATTTAAATATTTTATTCATGCATTTAATAATTTTATTTATTTAATCAATGTTCCTCAGTAATTAAGCTAATTAAATAATTAAGTAAGATAAACTAAATAGTGATTAAGTAAACACATAAGTACGATCACTTCGAGCATGGGTATAATGTTTGGTAATCCCAACAATACTAAACGCTTGGTAACCCAGCAATGTTATATGTGTTCAAGATGTGTACAACAAGTGGGTTTGGATACTTATGTTAGGACTAGTTAAACAATAGTTAGATAATTAGATTAAAGTAGGCATTAAATTAATTTATCCTCTATCCTATTTATTTTAAGCATCAAAATCATAAAATATAAAATGATAAAAATCATGTGCCTCAATTACACTTAAACCATACCATTAAGCTTCACAAGTGTAGTTGGGAAGGTAGCAAATGTTTTCAATGCCTAATTTACTTCCTAGAGACTAGTTTACTAGAAAACTATAGAGTTCATGAAATTTGACTAGATCATGCATGAACACTTTGTGATTCATATGGTTGGATGCAGGGGTACCGTTATCGCTCATCATTGGCACCATTTCCAAGGACTCTTTTTGTTGAAACATACACTATCTAGGTTTAGTGAACATTATTAATATTGTTGGATGAACCCTAAGGTCAACATCATTCTCAAATAATATAATTACAAAAACACTAATATTTTATTTTTTTTTGCAAAATGTCTTGTTCAGATAGGTGTGATGAGAATGCAAGGTGGTATATACTCATCTAAATGGGTTTGTGCCTAACTTCACCTTCATCCTACATCAGGATGAACAACTATGATGGCATGATATGGAAGGCAACATTGTAAAGCCTGTCAATTGATCTATGCTTGTGATGCTGCTTCAAACTCTTAAGAAGTTAGGCAACCAAGATCTTCAAGAGGAGTACATTGTGCATGATTATAACTACCGAGACTACCATCACACTAAAACATAACATCAAAAAGATCAACACTAGGAGAAGCAACATGAGTTTGTGAAGGGAAAATAATTCACCAATCCCTTGTTCCTGCTAAACCAAGACAACAATGAGGACCCTCTCTTTGGGGGCTCTCAACATGAAAATTCTCCATCCATTGTTACTGGTGATGGGGGTGTGACCTTGAATCTACATTCCACTATTAACAAACCAGGTTTAGGTAAAGATGGTAGTTAAGGCAAGGGCTCAAATAAGAATCAAGATGATAAGAAACTCGATGAACGTGGCCATAACCACTAAAGGGGAGTTGGTAGATATTATGATGGTGGCAATCTTTTTCCCTCTTCATCCTCTTCATCTGCATCTTTTTCTTCCTCTTCTTCTAATTCTAAAAAACATTGTAGAAGGAAGAAAGGTAATGGAGGTGAATAACAAGATAATAGTATTGATTGTTAGGCCCATAATGAATGAAGGGGTAACATGGGACATCATCAACAATAACAAAATAATGATGATGATGAGCCTTTACTGGCAGCCCAAAGCATGTTTAATATTGTAGAGGCTATAAAAATTCCAACTAGGCATGTGAAGGATAGTTGAACCAAGCACTTAGAAATGAACAATATCCTAAGATTTGAGGGGGACATAACTTTGATTTGCAAAACCATCTATAATCCTTTCATGATGCCTATGCCTTATAAAACATAGAGAATGACTAGTAGAAATTAAAGCTATTTCCCAAGACACTCATCAAAGAGGTTGAAGGCTGGCACCAATCCTTGCAACCCAAATCCATTTGTAGATGAAGTACCATGCTAGAACTATTTAATGAAAAATACCAGACATAGTCTAGAGTGTCTAATCTAAGAAGGAAAATCCAAGGCTAGAAATAGGGAACACATTAATTTTTGGATGTCACTATCGGTAGATATTATTCTCTCTTACATCGATGCCCTCACCATGCTTATTCTTAGAGGAAAGAACTCTACCACATGATAGATGGGCTTAGAGCAAAAACTAGAAGAACTCTTGGGGTTTATGCGCAAGGGAGATTATTCGAACTAAGAACTCATTAGATACAAAGGCTGATAGAGTAGGTAGAAAAAGAAGAAGATGAGTAGTGAAAAAGGAAAAGTGTAGAAGAATATAATAGGGACCCTTCCATCAGGAAAAGAAAGGTATAATTCTGTGATAAGGAGGAGTCACCACTCAATGAGGTGGTAAATAGAAAACCTTGCTCATAAAAAAATCTATTTCTAATATTTTAGCAAAGGTTGATAAATTTTGGAACTCTTTGGTTGAAAAATTCCAAACTACTATGAAGATTGCTGAAGAATCCAAAGAGTAGAATAGTGATGGAAACCATAGGAGGTAAAAAGAAGTTGAACGTGCCTATCAAAGAGGTAAGGAAAAAGATGCTATATTAGAATAAGTTATGGAGATAGACTTCGATGATGATTTTTGGTGTGAGATTTGTTAATATGATCATCCTAAGGGATGTTGCCTTATGGTGTCATACTTACGAGAGTCTAGGGTGTACATGCTAAATCCTTAACTAGCAATGAGGAAAGCACCCAAAAAATTGCCTTATTCTCAAGGTAATCTAAGGTAGTTTCACTAGAAATAATAAGCTTACTATCTAAGTGGAGCACCAACATAACCATATGAGCAATACTAGTAGTGGCACCAACCACAGTCATGGGGAATGCCATCACCAAGATGGTAGTATCCTTACAAGAAACTAGATCCATATAGGCATTATGTTTAGCAACTCATTTCTCCATGAATCTCTACCAGCCACCTCTCATTCCAACATCACCATTATCCTCTAGAGTACCATCAAAATCATTCACCATATACTCGAGGAGAGCTCCCATTTTCATACCACCCTTCACATTTGTTTGCACACATATGTATGACCTCAACCCAGTTATCTCCTATGCGGGGAAAAATTCCCCCTTAGCTATAATAATGAAATGCTATGAGGGTTGTAAATTTACAATTGGCCTTCTAAATGAGTGATTTAGACAATCAATCTAGGAGACAATCAATTTTTTGACCCAAAAATTCTTCCAAATCCTCGCAACCTAATATAGCTAGTTACCTTGTATCTCCAACACCCTCATCCTTTGCATCAAACACATTCGAGAGCCCTTTAAACCAAAAGCCATCTCAAATTAGCATTGTGATGTTTAATCATGCTATATTTGATTATATCAAGGCTAGCAACCTTTCCACAAAGTGAACTTACTTGGGAAGTCCTCTTATTTACTTACAAATCATTGGACATGAGCCTTGCAAGGCTCTTCTTAATTTTGATTTTGGTGTTAATATCATCTCCTATGACATGTATAAGGCTTGGAACCTACCACCTCTAAAGAAGAACAATATCTCTTTGAAATTGGTAGACCATTCAATCACTATTCCTTTGGGATTAGTGAAGGACATTATGACTATAGTTTGTGGGTGGTCCTATCCTATCAATTTTTTAGTGATCAAGGTAGAAAACTACAAAGGAAACTTTTCCATAATTATTGGACATACATGGTTAAGCATTGTTGAGGCATGAATGGGCATCAGGGACCTCTCCTTAGAAATCTCCAAGGAGAACAAATTTGGATGCCTCAAGAAGAAGTGAGTTCCATGCATTGCATACACTAATATCAGGTGCAATTCGTGTAAAAAATATAATCCATTAGGAGTACATTCATCAAAGAATCTAATTTGTGTGCACATGAAATTGATATCCAAAGATGCTTATATGTAGTAGCCACAAAAAAAGAGGGCATCCAGTGGCTGATTACTAATTCTGATAGTAGCACATGATGCATGAAACCTACTAAGTGCCTGACATGTACCTATGTTGAAGACATGGATGAAATTAAGCAAGTTCATCAGTAACTCTCTAATGATGAAACTGATGATACCTATTGGGGAGAGTTGATAATTTCAAGTAAGAGCCCCTAGAGTTAAAAACCATACTAGCTAGCATGAAGTATGCATTTAAAAAAAATGGCAAGTTGATTATCATCAATGAAAATCGTTCTTCTAAACAAAAAGATAAGCTATTGAAGGTGGTTAAAAAATGGCCAATAGCCTTTGCTTGGTCATATCCTAAGTTGATTGGAATTGATCCAAGGATATGGTAGCATCAGATCTACACTAACCTAGCCATGAATCCAAGAAGATAGCTGTAGAGGTGACTGAACCCTAAGTTGAAGTAAATTGTCAAAGAGGAAATAGAATAGCTCTTCAAGGTGGGGTTCATCTATCCCATTATGGATAGTGAGTGGGTTAGCCCACTCATAATTATGCTAAATAAAGGTGGTAAGTGAAGGGTTTGCATCAACTTTAGGATATTGAATATGGCAACATTTAAAGGTCATTTTTCATTACTATTTGTGGACCAAGTGTTGGACACAATATCTAGACATTTCTATTATAGCTTCTTAGATGGTTGTAGTGGCTATAATAAAATACAAATTATGCTAGAAGGTTAGGCCAAAACAACATTCATGAGTCCCTAGGAAACTTTTACATATTTCAAGATGTCGTTAATTTTGTGTAATGCCCGTGCAACATTTCAACGTCTGGTCCTTAGTATTTTCCAACAGTAGATTGGTAGTAGTGTAGAAGTATTTATAGATGATTTCTCTACCTATGGGGCTACATTTGGGCAAGCCCTGGATTACCTTGAGAAAGTACTGAAAAGATGTGTTGAAACAAGCCTTAGGCTCAATTGGTAGAAAAACCATTTAATGATCTAGGAAGGCATAGTACTCGGGCATCAAATTTCTCAAAAGGGGATTAAGGTAGACTTGAAAAAGATAAGGCTCATCCAAGGAATCACACATCAACCAGAGGTAGTTAAAGATCTTTGATCATTCCTTTGACACATTGGCTACTTCCAATGGTTTATATAGAATTTCTCTAAGATTACAAAGCTATTGGTTAAGCTTACAAAGAAAGATGCTTTATTTATCTAGACTAAGGAGTATGAACATACATTCTAATAGCTAAAGGAAAAACTCATAGAAACTCTAATTCTATGGGCACCAGACTAGTCTAGACCATTTCATATAATGATAGATGTATCTAATTATGGCTTGGGAGTTATGCTTATGTAGTTGGATGATAAGAAACATCCATATTACATCCACTATGTGAGTTGAAGCATTATGGGTGCACAATTTAATTACACCACTATTAAAAAAAACTAATGGTAATGGTGTACGCTTTTGAAAAGTTTAGGCACTATGTGTTTTGATATAAAGTATTTGTGCAGACTAATCACAATACCATCTACTTCCTAATGAACAAGCCAATGGTGAGCCCCCGTGTCATATGATGGCTCATGATCTTGTAGGAATTCGATCTCACAATGATAGATTAGAAAGGGATTAATAATGTGCTCACTGACCATCTCTCTCAGTTAATATGGGATAACAAAGAGGAGGAGAGCCCATTCTTTGATCAATTTCTAAATGAACTTCATTTTACACGAGTAATAAATGATTAAGTTCCCACCAAATAAAAATGGTATGATGGCATCCTCACTTACCTTCTCACTTAAGAGATGCCATAAGATTTTGACTTTAAGAAAAAAAATAATTTCTTCATTAGGCTAAGTACTTCATAGAAATCAATGGACACCTTTACAAGATATGCATTGATGGCCTAGTTCATTGGTGTGTCCCTAATGTAGACCAATTGCACATTCTCCAAGATGCTCATGAAGGCTCTTGCAGAAGCCACTATGCTAGGAGATGCATGGCCATAAAAATCCTAATGGTAGGATACTATTGGCCTATAATCTTTAGAGATGCCCACTAGTTTGTCTAATCCTATGAATGCTATCAATGAGATGGTGGGATGATTGCTAAAATGGAGGATCCTCAACAGTGGATTCAACCACTAAAGCCCTTTGACATATGCAACATAGACTTTATGGGTCCCATCAGATCCATGTTTAATGGAAAGGCATGCATCATCGTAGTAGTTGACTATTGCACCAAATGGGCACAAGCAGTAGCCGTCACTAACTGTACATCATTCACTATTTCTCAATTTGTACAAAAACATATTATAAATAGGTTTGGTGTGTTGCATGCACTAATTTTTTACAATGAAACTCATTTTATAGGTTCTATCTTTCAAAAGTTGATGTAGCACTTGGGGTTTGAACATAAATTAACAACACCCTATCATCCCCCAAGCCAACGGTCAAGTAGAAGTTACCAATAGGGAGATCATAACAATTCTAATAAGAAATATAAGAAAATATAGGAGAGACTGGAACAAAAAACTCAACAATGTCCTCTGGGCCTATTACACAATGTGGAAACTCCCCATAAGGTACTTTCCTTATGAGCTAGTATATGGAAAATTTCCAACACTTCTAGTCTAATCTAAACTCTGTACATTTTCAACAACTTGTGACTTGGACCTTAACCTAAGCCTAGCATAAAGAAAAAGATTAATAAACCTAAATGTGCTTGATAAAAATTGATTGGTGGCCCTATCTTCAAATGAAGTGCACAAGGCATACAATAAGAAGTGCCATGACCTTAGAATACGGAAAGTAAAATTTCAACTGGGAGATAAGGTTCTCTACTAGAACCCCACACACCCTAGAAAATAAAGTTTCAAACATTGTGGGAGGGATCTTATATAATTAATAAAACCTTTTCCTTTGGGGCCATGCTAGGACAAAAACCTAAGAGCTCACATAGAAAGTAGTTGGTCAACATCCAACAAGTTAAACCTTTCTTAGAGCCAAGGTAAGCCAATACAACTACTACCTCATTGGATGGACAACCATGCTTTATATTCTGAATCTCCTCCTTTCAACTTAGTCATGGAGGAGATGGCCATCCATGCTAACCATACACATGTCTCTTTTGTTTTTCACTTTTTTTGTTATACATTTTTGTTTTATACTCTATTGATTTTTACCTATTTTTGATTTTTGATTCTATTTATTTTCTCGATTTTTGTTTTACAACATTGTTAGTATGCTTTATCTTTCTTGAATATTTTATAATTTTTTATATAGTTTACTTTATTTTTGTATGAAATTTCATTATTTTTGTTAATAAATATGCTTTATTACCATAGGACACAGTGCCAATGTTGTTGTATACCAATGGTAATTTGTGTTTAATATTTTGATTGCTAATGTTTGATTTTTATTTTTGAATTATAATGTTTGATGAATAGGACATGGTTTATTTTTCATAAAATAGGTAGTGAGTCCACATCATCCACCCATCCACAAACTCTATGGTTTTCCTTATTTTGAAAGTTTGAGGTTCCTTTCATTAAATAAACTTTAATTAATTGGTGACCCTGGTAGTTTTTAGAATTTGGAAGGATTCAAAGGTTTTCATAGGATGTGACTTCAAGAGGACTCAATACTCTTTGTACTTTTCTACTTACTTGAGTACTTAAGTTTTTTCATTAATTTCTTGTCGTTTCATGTCAACCAATAACAGGAAGTTATATAAAGTCTTTACATGGTATGGCTCCAATTTAAGGAAAAAAAACACATGGTGGGAATCTAAAGCACATTCCTTAGACAAATAAATGGTCCATAGGCACTGGTTATGGGACTAGAAAGACATTACCCATGCCTGAAGGTCCCCTCTAACTAAGGCCTTCTCTCATTTCCTACTTCTTTTTTCTTCTCTTTATGGAATGGTGGTTGTTTTATGGGAGCAATCTTCTATCTTGAGGGGGATGATCGATCTTGGAGTGGTAATGTGAAGTTACTAAAAGTGGTTAATTTTAATTTGGACTAAGGATGGATCTTCTCAAGTCATTTTAAATACAAACTTCATAAGGAACCTCTTATGACCTCAATTTTGGATTCCATCCCACTTTCTTTGTCATCCATCTATGTTGTCATAACTTAGCTCATTGTTGCTTTCCTTGTTATGCTCAATGTCTTAGTTTGATGTGTTGGAATTCTTAGATAGATTCATTTTGGTTGTTCTTTAACTTTTCATAACAATTAATTGATTGTGGGGCACACGAACTCCTTAGTTAGGGTTATGCAAGGGCAAAAAGGGCATATGCCTGCTATGTGGAGGACCCACTTGCATATCTCTTACTTTAGATAGTTAAGCCCCTTACCTTAGACATTTCTGCAATCATATTCTTCATGTGCCCCATTATGCATCCAGCTTTATGCTCCTTAAACTTTCATAAATTTCATTCTCCAACCATTTTCTGAATCTTCTAAATTTTTAAACTCCAACACCATATTCTACTATTTTCATCATGTTCATAGCTTTTTGGGCTTCCATTTGACTCCCATTTCACTCAAAAATTTCTTATATTTTTAAAGTTTCTAAAAGTCAATGGTGGCCAATAGTCATGTCGACTAAGCCTAGTCAATGTAGTTGACCCCATTGATGGGGCCTCATTGACTAGGCCCCTTCAACATAATACAAAAACTCTATAAATACCATTGAACACTTTCAAATTTATTGTCATTTTCTTCACAACAAGAGAGGAGTTTTTGCCATTTTTCAAAGCCCAAAACCTTCCAAAGTTCATAACTTTCTGATTGTTTACTTGAATCACTCCATTCTTCGATCCTGCAGCTACTAGAGGTAAGCTCTTAGTCATGGGAGCCACAAACCTTAAGGTTTTTGGCAAGAATTTTTAAAAAACTTTTCTAACTCCCCCAAATGGTTAATAAATACAATGATATAAAACCATCAATTTTTGAGATTTTGACCCTTCCAACACCCTTTGGTATGACTATAATCACTTATTAACATTAAGATACAATTAAACTAATGATTAAAATTGATCAAATCATCCATAATCACAACATAGCTAGGTGTAACCTTCTTAACAAGATAAGATATCTTAGTGATTTCACATTACACAATAATTGCTAACCCGTGGTCATGTTATGATTATAGATGGCATCAAGATTGAAACAACCATAGGAGAGACAACTATCATAACTAAGGGAGAAATGACCCAAACCTGGAAGGGGTTAGTATGAACAAGCCTAGGAACATGTAGAAGAAACCCATGTAATAGGACCTCTTTAGGAGGAGTCTTTAGTAAAATTTGTTTGACAAATTCTTGAGGAAGAGGTTGCAATAGAACAATAATCGTAAAGGGAGGTACTAAGGCTCATACTGAGACTTGAAGTCACACTAACAAAAGCCTACCTTAACACAATTAGGCCCCATGATGTCCAACACTCAGTTCTCTATGAACTAAACTTTGGGCCATTCTTAGAGCATGCTTTAGTAGAGGTAAACACTTAATTACAAACATATCCCATGTGTCCAATCATCACTTCTAGTGGGGAGTGGTACATTGGAGAGATGTACCTCTTTTGGAATAATACAAGGGTAGGTTCCACTATGAAGATTAAGGACATTCACATGTCCTAATTAGTTGAAGCCATCATGTAGGCTCTTAGGTTGCCTAATTTTAGAACATAATTGGCAGAGCTATCTACACAAGCTAATCTAGAGGTGAAAAATAAGTGGACTGAATGGTGTTAGAGGGTTTATCATAAGGATTTTGGTGTGCTCATACTAGTGGAGCATGTATACTTTAAGATAGTGGCCAGTCACCTCAATTCAATGGTGAGGCCTAGTAAGATGATTGCCTTCTCCACCCAAGCATGCATTGCTCTAAGTGGAAAATTTCTAGAAAACCTTTTATAATTAATCTATCTAGAGATAGAAAAAAATTTCAAAGAAAATGAACATGGAAGAAAAACCTTTCCCTTCCCATGCCTTATAGAAAACTATGCAAAAGGTTAGGGATAGTCCACTATGCAAATGGCATGATTAAGCATACTCTCATTGGCTTTTGGTTTGAAATGATGAGGAAAAAGAAACCTAACATATCTAAAGAAGAGGAGCAACAACTGCCATCTCCAGCACCTACTTAGGAAACAACACTAAAAGCCCACATTGCCATTGAATGCCTATGAAAAATCTAAGAGCAACCCTTGCAATAGTAGGAGAAGAAAGCAAGAATCAGTGGTGGAGATCTATTTGTGTATCAACCTGCAATGAGTCACCTTAACGAAGTGGCTTGAGCAACTAGTTAGATGGAGGGAGGTGGATCATTATTTTTAGTACAACAAATGTAGCTACTCATAATATCGAATCCCAGTGCTTGAGAGGTGATTGTATCTCTTCCTCAACATCATCTATTCCCAAAAATCTCTAGGAATGTCACCTCCTTTTTCATGCACATAGAGGAGGGTGAGGGAGCAATTGTACTGGTGATGCAGCACCAAGGGAAGGAGATAGCTATAGAAGTGGTTGCTAAGTGAGTCATGGAGAAATTAAATGCACCTATGAAATTTGTACCAGAAATTTTTGCACTCCAAGATGTGCAAACATTCATAGGAACTTTTAGTGGAAGATTGAGTGTAGCCTAGCATGAAGAGTTGTTGGACCATCCAGTGGGGACCAGGCAACTAATTCTAGACATCTTTGATTTTCTTGATAATATTACTACAACGCAATTGGAGTTGCTCAAGGAAAAGTGGAAATATATCATCTTAGATGGACAACTTGAAATGACTCAAGCAGAAACCAACACTTGGCTGTAGAGGTTGCTGAACTACATGCTTGTTTTGTTGACCCTGCACTCTTCAACCCTGCAATAACCAGAGATGAAGCTTTTTAGTAGCTTCAAGAATGATTAAAAAAAGATGAGGATGAAATGGTGATGTCTATCTTTAACCTATCTATAGTGGAAGCAAAGATCTATTGAATTCAAAAGGACTTGGTTTAGACACACTAGGAAAATGAAACACTAGCCAAAGAAAACCATTACTTGTGAAATGTTGATGTACAAAAATAATAGATGTAAGAATTCATCCATTAATAGCAGGAGTCGATATCTAGAGAAAACACAAAATTGAGGAAATTGGTAGTAGAAAATCACAATCTTTCTATGGAGGAAGTTCATGCCTTATGCCAAAAATCTACCATTGAAATTGTTGCATGGAAAAATGAGGCTCTGAAATTTGAGAAAGTCAAGAATCACTTTAGAGACTAGGTTGGCCTATAGAAGGAGGTTAATGAGAAACATATCCAAGTGGCTAAGGTAAAAGTAAATGAGGCCCTCTAGTAAATCCAAAAAGAAAAATAAGTATGGTAGCCTATCATTAATGGGATAGATGCCTATAACAAAGTGGAGATACACATGAGGGTGTTGAAAATCAAAGAAATGATAGAATATATGGAACTGACCAATCTTTGATACATAAATTTGGCAATGTTTATTGCTAGATGGTTGTGGTTAGAACTTGAAAAATAGGCAACTAGCTCATACTTGTTGTACGAGGTTGAGTTCAAGCATCACAAGGACACCAAGAAAAAACTTAAGATGACAAATGTCAAACATGATGTTCTCAAGGCATGATTCATTAATCAATGATCAATTGCTAAGAACCTAGCTAGGAGAAAAAATAACTACCAAGAGCTGTAGAATGTAGTTAGGGCATTTCATATTGAATGCAAATAATTTTTTGCCTAGTTTGTCAATGCTAAGGAGCTTTTCCTAGTAATTTCATATCCTTGGAATGTGCCCATTCTGACCCACATTGGAAACATTATGTGGATCATGTATGATCCCAAGAGTAAGGGGGTGAAAATGAAAGCATTACTAGATGCTTTCTATTTGCCACTAGAAGTTGTAGTAGTAGCTGGATAGCCATAATAATGTCAACTCTCACATGTGGTTGAAGCTAGAGAAGGTTCGTTGGAGCCTCAACAGCTTCCATTGCCTAGGATCATGTAATCTTTTCAATTGTCCTCACACCATTAGATGACATGTTATCTAATTTTTGTTTGGTGTTCAATTTTGTATCATGAACACCATAATTTGTAATTTTGTTGATCTGTACACCTAGGCACTCAATTTTGTCATGTAGTTTTCTTGAGTCATGTGCTAGTCAATAATCCCATACCTTTCCAATTTTGTAAGAACTTGAGGATGAGTTTTCATTTAGTCATGGAAGTATCATGAGTTGTAGATTGGCCTCATCAACAAGGCCTCATCGACTGGGCCACGTCAACTAGTCCCCATCAATGCATCATTTGATGTGTTGGCATGGCCCTATTGATGTAGGATCTATTTTTGAATATAAATACGTGTCAACCCATTGTGTTTAGGCATCATCTTGGGATAGTTGTAATGAAGCTCTTATAGTTTTTTCATTTGAAAGTTAGAATATTTTCCCTAGTGCTTGAAACAAGAGTCATTGAGTGTACATATCTTTATTTGAAAATTATTGTCCCTGAGCATGACAGTGTATGCAACAATAAAGGTGAGCTTCTTGATAAACCTTGCAACATTCTAGATAGATTAAATATTTTATTCATGCATTTAATAATTGTAGTTATTTATTCAATGTTCCTTGGTAATTAAGCTAATTAGGTAATGAAGCAAGATAAGCTAAATAGCAATTAAGTAAACACATAAGTATGACTACTTCAAGCATGCGTATGATGTTTGGTAATCCCAGCAACACTTATACTTGGTAACCTAGTAATGTTATATGTGTTTAGGATGTGTACAACAAGTGGGATTGGATACTTATGTTAGAACTAGTTAAACAATAGTTAGCCAATTAGATTAAAGTAGGCATTAAATTACTTTATCCTCTATTCTATTTATTTTAAGCACCAAAACCATAAAATATAAAATCATAAAAATCATATGACTCAATTAAACTTAAACCATACCATTAAGCCTCACAAGTATAGTTGGGAAGACAACGGACATTCTTAATGCCTAGTTTACTTTCTAGAAATCTAATGTACCAAAAAACTATAGAGTCCACAAAATTCAACCGGATTATGCATGAACACTTTGTGATTCATATGGTTGGACATAGGGGTAACTTTGCTACTCATTAACCTTAAAATATTGACATAGATAAAAAATAAAATAGCATAGAATAAATTTCTAGGGGTCCCATTGGAAAGACATGTTATCCATTCCTAAAGGTAGGTGGTTGCTCAGAAATGTAAAACTAAAAATAAACTGCCATGAATAAAATTCCTTCCTTCAATAATATGCCAAGTGACAATATCCCTTGTAATATTGATGGTCTTATCATTATAATTCCAAGAGGTGAAACGATGCAATGTCACTAGAATGTGTTCTAGAATTGGTTTAAATCTTGGACATACAGGCTAATGATTACTTTAACCACTAATAAAATACAAGAATTCATTATGCTTATGGTAAGAGACCTAATGTCCTAATTTATACAATTCCTTCTAAGCCCATTTCATCTCATTGTTTGGATAATCATTACTTATGATTTTGTATTACATAGAGTTATTTTTCCAATTTGGTGGTCCTAACATATGTGTCTTGCTAAATAGGTATGCAATACATTCAACTCCTTAAGTGCCTAAGGATACTTCTAGGCATGGTTATACAAGGGTATTAAGGGCTTGAGCGTGCTTTGGGAAGGATCCATTTGTATAACTATTATCTTATACCTACCAAGAGATTCCACATCATCTTGAATCTTTCAATTCCAATAAATGACAATAAACCCTTCCCATATCATTCACTATCTCTTCTAATGACATAACATCATTGTCTATCTTATTCATTCAATCAATACCTCATATTCTTTCGTAGCCCTAGAATCCTTAATCATAGACTTTCAATGCTTCTTTTCCACACCTGAAGACCTAAAATATCATCTCCATTTCATGACCATTTCAACATGATGCATATCTTCCATCCATTCGATGGGACTCAAAATTTCCCTAAATAATCTTAAGAAAATTTGATTTTTTCTAAGGTGATATCATAGATACGATATTGCAAGCACCTATGATATCACATCTACAATGGCATATTTACAATATCACACTTATAAATATTATATATAGTGTAGGGAAGTTAGAAAAAAAATTTTATTTTTGATTTTTATAAAAGGAGAGTTGTTGCAAAATTTTCTTTACAACTAAGTGCTTTGACACCCCATCTTATAGTGCCCATAACTTGTGCATTATTGCTCCAATTTTTATGATTTTCAAATCTATGTGATCCTAGAGTGCTCATCTTAGTCATTGGGAGGGGATGCTAGTGAGGAAANAAGTGGTATTTAGGAAAAACACTTAAATTTTGGAAAAATTAGAAAGCAAATGCTATAGTAAAAATTGAAGGGATATCGATGTCTTACTTAGTTAAGGTAATTATAGAGGTACTAGATGTGCCCAATGAAGGGGCAAAGGTGGCACAAATATCAACAAGATTTGACAAAGACACTAGAAAGTTGAGGTTGTAGTAGGCATATGGCAAGGACAATGAGGAAAACTAACTACAGTAAAAAAGATCTATTTTGAAATTGGCACTTATCACTTATTTCCCACCAAGATATTAAACCAAATTTCTATAGATGTGGCTAGAGGTAGTGCAATATTAATGGGAAATTTTAATGCAAACATCACTCACCTCTACTTCACAAAAATCCCAAGGTTTTTTTAGGAGAGAAAGGCAAGGAAGTTAACACTTACATTTCCTTTTCTTATTTGGAAGTTATTCAAATGAGCTGGAAGGCACAAAATGCTTCCTATGTCTAAATGATCAACCTAGTGCCTTCCAAAAAGGACTAAATAAAATAAAAACTAGGCATTGAGTAGACTACCCAAATTACAAAGTAATAACAACAATAGCAACAACAAGTTTCACCATTGTTGTCATAAGATTATAGGCATTCAATGAGTCATTTGTAGCAAATTGTAGAAACCATTAGATGGGAAAGTAGGGAAGAGGCCAATTTATTCAAAGTAATTGATGATGCAATTAGGCCAACCATCTTAGCAAATCCAACAAATGGACAAATATTAGTGTATTCAAGAGGAAAGGCTAAGTGGTCATAATAGATTTTTGGTATGCTGCATCATTTCAAGTGGTTCTTGAATCTAGAGAAGGAGCCACAATTGTGATAATGTAGCACCATGATGTAGTGGGAGCCATATAAGTGATCACAAATCACATTAAAGAAAATGTACCTATTATGCAACTAGCTAATTTTTATGAAACCAAAGATGCTCAAATGTTAGTTGGTACCTCTATGACTCATGTAGATCATGAAGATGTGTTAGATAGATTTTTGTAGATAGGATAGGTTATGATAAATATCTTTGACATTCTTAGTAATGTCACTACAACATAGTTTGAATTGGTCATCACTAAAGGGAAACTAATCATGGTCAAAACCAAGGTAGAGCATGTTGAGAATGAGCTTTGTAGATTACAAAAAGAGCTCATAACCTTGAGAATAGAAAGGAAAAATCCAACTTAGTTCATTGTGCTAGAATAATTACCATAATGTATAACTAAGTAGATCAATTACCTTCTTAAGAAGAATAAAGAGATGGAGAATGAAAAAGAAAAGGTAGTATGGGATGCTTCAATGACCAAAGCCCAAACATATGTCCATGCTAAAGCACTTGCTACCTTACAAGAGGAAAGTAAACCACTTGCTACAGATAACATGTAGTTGACCACTATTGAAAAATAGAAAAATATTTGTAAAGAGAGCATCCACTAGCTAAGGGAATAGCTGGTGAAGGTCAATCAAGATATGAGCCACCTCACAAGAGAAAATAGAACCTTCTCCATGAAGGATGTATGCACTGTCTGTTAGAAGTTAGACATCAAAATAAGTGCATGGTAGAATGAGGCAAAGAAGCATAAATGATTCAAGGAACACTTTCATGATCAGGTAGGGATGTATAAGCAAATCAACAAGAAAGAGATCCAAATGGTGAAGGTCAAAATTAGTTCCATGTCAACACAAAATCTAGAATGGCAACCCACCTTGGAAAATATGGCCCACACCTATAAAGAAGAAGTGAAAAATAAAGACTTGCAAGTAGAGGACCTAAAGGAATATAAGGAGTTAGCAAAGCTCTACTATGCTAACTTGGCCATGTTGATAGTAGGTAGGCCTAGAAGTAAGCTTGAATAACAAGTAGTAGCCACATATGCCTTATACAAGAAGGAGTTTGCAGATTGCAAATATGCTTTATAGAAACTTCAAGTAGCAAACTCAGATCTAGAAGCAATTAAGGCTAGATACTAGGGGAAAAAATGTGTAGTAGAAAACCTAGCTGAAGGTTAATAGATTACCATGAACTAAGAGAGAAGCCAAAGCTTTTGAATAAAAAAGATGACAGTTTGTAGCATTATATGTTAAAGCTAATCAGATATTTCCACAACTACCATGTTTGTGGGATGTGCCAACTCCATCAAGTATTAGTTCATTAGCATGGATGGTTCACGATCCAAGAAGGAAAGAGGAGAAATTGCAGGTGCTCCTAAACCACTACAAATCATAGAAGCCTGACGAAAAGGAAAAGTAACCAATAGAGGAGCCACCACCACTAGGAATAACATAAGACAACATCAAGCTTTACCAAATTTTGTTTTTTGTTAAATTTTGTCATGTCATGTTTGTGTCATTTTTGTAAAACATCACTACAACACTCTAGATTCATGTATAGAGTAGTTAGTATCATGTAAATCTACCTTCCAATTTTGTAAAGGACTCTATCCTTATTTTTTTAACTCAAGAATGAGTTTTCAGTCACTTGTGGAGGTATGATAAAGTAAAAAATTTTACCATAATGATATTGTAGTTACAATATCGTATCTACAATGTCATAGATTCGATATTGTAGCTCATGATACATTATCATATAAACAATATTGCGGGGTGCATGCTAGCCTATAAAAGCAACACTTAGGTATACATATATGCAATAGATTTGATAACATAGTAGAAGAACTCTTTCAGTTTGTTCTCATGGTTTTATATTTTGGTACTTAGTAGTGTGTGTTCACAGTGTGATATTAAGTGATTAAATAGCGGCTTTATTTGAGTGTGATGTACTTGGACACATTGAATGATTGGAAATAAAGATTGAGATTACTTTCCATCATTATAGCAACACTTAGTTTTATTTTTTCTTTTATTTAATTCACTATTCTTCTTGTTGTTCCTCATCCTAGTCCTTCTTGGGTGGTGTTGGTTTGATCAATTCATCATATAAAGCATTTTGGGCCTTCCTAGGAATGTCATTGATGTATTCTAGGATTTCAGCTCACTTGCACAGCTTCGTAATAAAGCAAGAAAATGAAAGTAGTGGCTTTTCTACCTTCTTTTCTTCAAATTGGCTCTTAATCTCCATAAAGTGGAGTTATGTGATATTGACATTGTACTTTCCCATTAGGATCATACTTCCTCTAAATGCATAGGTGAACAACCTCTTTAGTCCTTTGGTTGGGAACAAGTGATATGTCGTAATTTTGAAATAGATTCATTCCTCTAGATTTAACTCATTGTATTTTTTTCATCTTCCTTTCCATATTCCTGTTTCAGTCATAGTAAGATTTTAAGCTTCATTTGACATTCTATGTCAACATTTACTAATCCTTCTAGGTTCAAAAAAGGTCATTAAATATAGTGGTAAAAATTGAAGATATTCTATATTAATTGTAATCTTCCAACCATGTTAAGAAGGATTCTTTGTTTAGTTGCTAATTTTTTAGACCATTCTTTCTAAAATCATAATCCATAATTCTAACTTATTTCTTTCCAAAAATAAATATATGCCTAAATATTTTAACTTTGATATTCATTAGTTTCTCCAAAAAAATTAAATTATTTGTAACCAAACACATTAATGCTTCATCAATTTGTCATATGATCATTTATTTCTATGATAGAAAATCAAACATTGTTTTTTATAAATATTATTTCTTATGTAGTTTCATATCATCATAGAATAAACTAATAATAGGTTAATGATTTAAACTAATTTCAATAAGTTCTCTATCTTCAATTAGAAATAAATCCAAACCATATAACATTTACCAATCTAAGCATTTATTAAAACTACTAAGGTTAAAATTTTGTTGCATTATATCAGTAAAACTATTAAGGAAAATATTTTCTTGATCATTTATGAATTAGATACATACCTATTTGTCAATTTTTTGGATAGTAAATAACAATGTTATGGGAACATCTAAATTATGTAAGATCCTTTGTCACATGATTCAATTAATTGAATCATAAGGCTTACATCAGTTTACAAAACATATAGATGTTTTTTAATTTGGAAATTTTGTTGCATCAATAAGAATTATTTAAGGTGAGGAGGTGGTTTGAAATAGCATGGTAACTACTAAAAAGTTGCACATATCTTATCATGGTAACTACTAGAAAGTTGCACATAGCATGGTAATTACATTATCAATAATGCTGATGATAAAACTAGAAATTATAGAAAGCAAAAGTGGAGTTGCTAGAGCTATTAATAGAAAATAAAATGAAAGCATCCTATAATAACAAAAAATAATAATCAAAACACTGAAAGAGAAAATCAAGATAAATGATAAGACAAAAGGAATCTAGAGATGGGATCTACACAATCATTAAGCAAGATTTAAAAGCCAAATTGTGAACTTTTTCCTTAAATGAAGAGAGTTGAGTATTTCATGGCATTCTTTATTAGAAAATAATCATAAACCATGTGTACAATGATTAGTTTCTCATTAACAACCTATAGAAAATTACTAATACAAAGATATAATGGTTTGTAAATATGCATGACTTCTTATGAAGGATATAACTTATGGATTTAGTCATTATCATTTTCATCACATCATATCATATGAAGAACAACTAAGATCAATGAAAGAAAATGAAATGTTTGTAAGATGAAGAAGAAAAAAATGGCATAAATAAAAATTATATGATAAACACTCGTAAGTCATGTTACAAGGACAAAAGCAACCCTTAGTGAACTTTCACTTACAAGTTGCAACAATAAGATACCAAAACAAATGAACATCAACCAACATCTACAAACACAATTTAATGAAATGAAGATGATTACTGTTTAGCAAATACAATAAGAAAACTCACACATAATGCTTACAAAACAATAAATAATGAAGTCATATCAAGTAACAATAATGAATTATGAAGCATAGATATGCATGAAACATCAAGGACATGTAAACATAGAATAATCCATGAATACCTCCAGACCATCACAAACCTAATAGTTCAAGATGACATACAAGTATCCTTTCTTGGAGAAGTAAAGGTGCCAAGTAGACTCAGAAGTGAGTGAGGATCAAGTTTCCTAAATAGGGAAAAAATGTTCAATATTAAGCCAAGCATACTCTTTATTCGATTTCTTAAATAATAAGAGAAAATCACTTAGGAAGATTCATTAAAGTAAAAGGAGCTACAAAGAATAATAGTCAAGTTATATGCAGAGTTCGTATAATGGCAAGATGGTATGGAGAGTATGCACAACCAAGTGTTAGGTATCTTAGACTATCATTATGTTCAAAAGAATCAAGTTTCTTATGTAAGACTAATAAATTAAAGTTCAATAAACAACTACAAGCAAGTGTTATTGTAATGAGTTATAGTAAATAAGTAATGTTATCATGATTTATGATGGTATTACTATTAGTTATGAAAAGTGCATTTTCTTGTAAAACGATCTTAGGTAATAATAATTTTCCATTAGTGCAATGAAGGAAAAAGAAATCATCTACAAAAAATTCTAACACTAGGACCTTAGAATTGCGTTGTTCATATGAGAAGATCCATTAGTTCTTATAGTACCATAAGCTGTGAAGGGAACAAAAAGTACTAGTTTTATGTTTACAATGTTTTCATTATCACTTCATTTACTTAAATATTCTTTGGATTTTCCTTTATCTTCCTTAACCTCCTTATCATGCTTCTTCTCTTTGCAATTTTCATTGGCCTCCTTGAATTTGGATTCCTTCTCCCATTTGGAATACTTTTCGCTTCCTTTGAATGATTCCTTTCCTTTCTTCTCAAATCCATTAAGCTTCTTCTAACCATTTAATGTCAAGTTATAAGTTTCATTAAGATTTTGAGGCTCACTAAATGTCAACTCCTACCAATATTACATCTTCAAACCCTCAAAGGAGATAGATGTTTGCTCATGTTCAATTTAACCTATTTTGGAATGATGTAACAATTAACAAAATTCAAGGTAGAAGTTTTTCACATCCTTCTCATCTTACCTTAGGTGTTTTAGCCTCATGATATCCTCTTCTCTTTGCTTGTATTACTCATGTTTTTATTTTAACACACATGCCACTTTCTCACTTCAACCATGTTTTACATAAAAAAAAGTGAGACCAAACTTTCCATTAAATGGAAATCATGCATTTAATTTGGATTCAATAATTGATATTCTAAATTAATTTGGTACCTCTTCAAGATCAAAATGATTATTTATTATCTTCAACCATGCATAATGCATAAGAAACCTCTATTCCATTAAAAGATTTCAACTCCACATATAGAAGTCTTTATTTTTTTCCAAATGCTCTTGCAATTTTGGCCTCATATTTATCACCTAGCCTTGAATGCTTTCATGAACTTGATGAATGAGGAACTTATAGATCCCCATGAGAATTAGGATTCCTCCTTCTTAAAATATTTAGTCCATGGAAGCGGAGGATTTGTAGTAACAATTAGCCATTAAAGCTTCATTCTCATGCATTACAGGAGATGGACCTACATTAGAATACATTTTTACATCTCATTCTTTTCATATTTATATTACCATTTTGAAGACATCCTTGAGTTCTTCCATATCCTTATTAAAGATTAAATTAATTTCTTGGTGGGAGTCATGTTTCCAAAGAAATGTTAACATAAGAATTAATGCCCAATTGTAGATCTAGAGCAATCACCACCAACTAAAGCTACAAAAAACAAAATAACATAAATCTAAGCATAATTTATGACTCACAAGCATTAAGAGTCCACTTAATCAGGTTAACATAACCTTAAAAAATGATTTCAAACATGGTATTTGAAGGCTAAGTATTTCCATTTATTATCTAATGCTACATTGGCTAGTATTGTTCTTCCATAATGGCATCTCTTCCTTGAGAATGATACACATTTTATTAATACATACCATAGTATTTTCAAAAGCTGAGATCTCAATCCAAATCACCTTTACATATAGCAAGAAAAACATCACTAAATTCTTTGTAATCAACATGCATAAAAGAAAATACAATTGAAATACAAGAATAATGACTCATGAACATATAAACTATAAATATTTTAAAAGTATTAGGATTTTTCATATCATGATTGATGCTTCCAATTATGCACTTAGTGCAATATTGACACAACTTGATGATGAAAATAGACCATACTGCACACATTGTGCCAGTAGGAGCATCATTGGAGCACAACTAAATTACATCACCACTTAAAAGGAGTTGATGGCGGTGGTTTATGTGCTTGAAAAATTTAGACATTATGTGCTCGGTTACTAGATATATGTCCACATCAATCATACTGCCATCCAATTTTTAATGAACAAGCTAGTAGTTAGTCCCAGAGTGATAAGATGACTTGTGATTCTTCAAAAGTTTGACATAAAAATGATTGATAAAAAGGGGATAGAAAATGTTATAGCTGATTATCTATCAAGGTTGAAATGGGATGTAGATAGCCAAGTAGAACCTTTATCAGATCAATTTCCCAATGAGGACCTATTTACAAAGATAGTAAAGGTTTTAGATTTAATAAGGAAGCCGTGGACCATATTGTACCTAACTTAACCCATAACACAAGAGCTTTCTATTGAATGGAGTAGAAAAAAAAGAGAATAATTCCTTCATAAAGCCAAACAATACATGGAAATCAATGGTAACTTGTACAAGATTTATGCAAATGGGCTTGTTAGATGGCATGTGCCAGATCATGATTAGCAGAGAGCTTTACAAGATGCCCGTGAAGGCCCATGTGGTGGCCAATATGTAGGGTGCAGAGCAATACTTAAACTACTGATGGTGGGCTACTTTTGGCCTACACTATTCAGAAATACCCACATGTTCACACAATCTTGCGAACGCTACCAAAGGGATGGAGGAATTATGGCCAGATATGAAGGGCCACAACATTGGATATAGTTGTTGGAGCCTTTTGATATTTGGAGAATTGATTTTATGGGGACCATTCAACTAATTTCAAATAGAAAAGCATAGATTATTGTGATTATGGATTATTGCACAAAGTTGGTAGAGGCACCACTAGTGAAAGATTGTAAAGGAAAAAAATTGCAAGGTTTTTTCAACATGTGGTGAATAGATTTGAAGTACCCAAAATGCTAATATTAGATAATGGGATCCACTTCACTAGTGATACTGTTAAGAAACTCATGCAACAACTTGGGGTTAACCATATATTGATAACACCATACCATCCCCAAGAAAATCGTCAATTTGAAGTTACTAATCGTAAAATTGCTAGAATACTCACTAAGATGGTTAGCAAGTTTAGAAGATATTAGAGTAAAAATTAAATGATTCTCTATGGCCCTATGGGAAATCTTGGAAATTACCTATAGGTTATACATCCTATACAAGTTAGTTTATGGCAAGTTGCCAATGCTTCCAATCTTGGCAAAGCTTCACACTTTAGCTACTGCTAGTGAACTTGACCTTGATCTGAGTTTAGCACAAAATGAATGTCTAATGAATTTGAAGCTTTTAGATGAGAATAAACTAGTAGCACTTATGTGTAGTGAAGTGCACAAGCATTACTTCAAACTTAGGCATGATTCAGAGATAAGGAATGTAATCATACAAATGGGTGATAAGGTCCTCTACTACAATCCTAGTCATTAACCCCAAAAGGCTAAATTGCAAACACTTTGGGAGGGACCCTACATTGTACATGTCACTTACGCATTTGGTGCCTTAAATATTCATCATCTATCTAGCCAACATAAGCTTATCCTTGTCAACATCCAACAAGTCAAACCATATTATGTGTATTCAAAGGAGTCTATCCAACTTGCTCACCAATCTTCCACTTGTTATTTCTTCCATTTCCCTAATCTTCATAATAGTTGTGGGTGTGTCCATGTAAAATCATAGGTACCTTAGTAATTTTTCTATTTTTTTACAATTCTTTTCATTTTTCATAGTCTTTGACATTTTCTTATTTTCTATACTTTTTAATTTTTTTAATTTTTCATATTCTTTTACATTTTTAAATTCTTTTAACATTTTTCATTCTTTCTATTTTTTCACACTTTTAGCTATCTTTTTCATTTCTTTTATACTTTTTTTTGAACCAATTGTAAATAATTTTGATTGTTAATAAGACACATTAAATAAAGGAAAGATGTAGCCAAATAAGGTGAAGATTTTTCTATGTTATCAAGTCATAAGAGATTGATTATTTGCACAGTGAGTCCACATCATCCATCCATCTATTCCATTAATAATAGGTTTTTATCATGGCCATGATGATATTCTTTTCCATCATACAACTAAGAATAAAATTGCGATCATTATGCCTGGATAGAAAAGTGAAGAACCAAGGGGAAATGAAAAAGGTGTGGCATCAAGGGGATTTGTGGATTCTTTTGGACTACTGTTGTGAGTTCTATCATGTTACTAAGGTTGTATTATATCCTTATAGATCTAATGATAACTGGGAGTAAGAGTTAAACAAGTGCTACCTTTGATGAGTCATGGATTGGCTGCATTAATGAGGCCTTGTTGACTAGGCCCTCTCAATGTAGGGTCTATTCTTGCCTATAAATATGTGCCAACCCACTATGTTTAGGCATTATCTTATCATAATTATAGTGAAGCTCTTGCAATTTTTCCATTCAAAAGTTAGAATATTTTCTCGAGTGCCCACAGTAGGAGTCACTAAGTGTATGGATATTTACTTGAGCACTATTGTACCTAAGCATCACAGTGTGTGCAGTAATAAAAATGAGCTTTTTGATAAACCTTGTAGTACTCTGGATACCTTAAATATTTTATTTAGGCATTTAATGCTTTCAGTTATTTATTCAATGTTCCTTAGTAATTATGCTAATTAGGTAGTTAAGTAAGATAAGCTAAATAGTGATTAAGTAAATACATAAGTACGACTGCTTCAAGCATGCATATGACATTTGATAATCCTAGAAGCACTTAATGCTTGGTAACCTGGCAACATTATATGTGTTCAAGATGTGTATGACAAGTGGGACTAGATACTTATATTAGGATTAGTTAAACAATAGTTAGCAAATTAGATTAAAGTAGGCTTTAAATTACTTTATCCCCTATCTTGTTTATTTTAAGCACCAAAACCATAAATTATAAAATGATAAAAATCATGTGCATCAATTACACTTAAACCATACCATTAAGCTTCACAAGTGTAGTTGGAAAGACAACGAATGTTCTCAATGCCTAGTTTACTTCCTAGAGAACTAGTTTACTAAAAAACTATGGAGTCCACAAAATTTGAACAGATCATGCATGAACACTTTGTGACTCATATATTTGGGCATAAGGGTACCCTCATGTCTCATCACTGGTGCTATTAATAGGGACTCTTTTTGTATAAACGTGCCCTATCTAGGTTTAGTGAACATTATTAATATTTTTGGACAAGTCCTAAGGTCAACATCATTCTTAAATAATATAATTATAGAAGAGTACTAATATTTTATTTTTTTGAAAAATTTCTTCTTCTCATAAATCATTGGTCCCACACGAATGCAAAGTGGTATATACTCATCCAGATAAGTATGTGCCTAGCCTCATTTTCATCATACATCAGGATGAACAACTATGATGGCGTGATATGAAAGGAAACATTGTAATGCCTCCTAATCGATCTGTGCCTATGATGTTGCTTTAAACTCTTAAGAAGTTAGGCATCCAAGATCTTCAAGATGAGTATGTTGTGCATGATTATGACTACTAGGACTATCGTCCCACTGAAACACAATGTCAAAGAGATCGACACTAGGAGAAGAAACATAAGTTTGTGAAGGAAAAATGGTTTACCAATCCCTTGTTCCTACTAAACTAAGATGACAGTGAGGACCCACTCTTTAGGGGCTCTCAACATAAGAATTTTCCATCCCTTGTTACTAGTGATGGGGGTGTGACTCTGAATCTACATTCCACTATCAACAAACTAGCTTTAGGTAAAGATGGTAGTCAAGGCAGGGGCTTGGACAAGCATCAAGATGATAAGAAACTTGATGAATGTTGTTGTGATCATTGAGGGGAAGTTGTTAGATACCATGGTGGTGGCAATCCTTCTCCCTCTTCACACTCTTCATCTACATCTTTTTCTTATTTTTCTTTTGTTTCTAAAAACTGTTGCAGAAGGAACAAACATAATGGAGGTGAACAATGAGACAATAGTATTGATTGTCAGGCCCACAATGAATGAAGGGGTAACAAGGGACATCATTGGTGACAACAAAATAATGATGATGATGAGCCTTTACTAGCAACTTGAAGCATGTTGAATATTGTAGAGGCTATAAAAATTCTAACTAGGCATGTCAAGGATAGCTGGATCAAGCA
>MNCI01011353.1:59293-129441 GCA_015680685.1 Gnetum montanum | reverse complement strand
TTTTGATATTTCAGTAAAGGTTGATAAATTTTAAGACTCTTTGGATGAAAATTTCCAAATTTCTATTAAGATTATTGAAGAATCCAAAGAGTAGAATAGTAATCGCAACCATAGGAAGCAGAAATAAGCTAAAAATGCCTACCAAAAAGGTAAGGAAAAAGCTGTTGCAGTAGAAGAAGTTGTGGAGATAGACTTTGATGATGATGTTGGGTGTGACATTTGTCAATATGATCATCCTAAGGGATGTTATCCTATGATGGCACATTTACAAGAGTTTGGGGTGTATGTGCTGAATCTTTGACTAGTAAGGAGGCAAGCACCTTGATGATTACCTTATTCTCAAGGTAATCTAAGGTAGTTCCACTAGCAACAACAAGCTTATTGTACAAGTGGAGTACCACCACAACCATATGAGTAATACCAATAGTGGCATCAACCATAGTCATGGGGAATGCCACCATTAGGACAACAATATCTTTACAGACAACCAAATCCATATGGATACTATATTTAGCAATCCATTTTTCCATGAAGCTCTACTAGTCATGTCTCATTCCAACATCACTATTATCCTTTAGAGTGCCATTGAACTCATTCATCATCTACTTAACGGAAGCCCCCATTTCTATATCATTGTCCACATTCATCTGCACACATCCCTCTTCCCTCAACCTAGTTACCTCTTGATCTATCCATGCAGGGTAAAATGCTACAAGGGTTGTAAATTTACAATTGGCCTTCTAGCTAAGTGATTCAAACAATCGATCTAGGAGATGATCATTTTTTTGATCCAACAGTCCTTCCAAACCCTCACAACCTAATATAGTTGGTTGCCCTATATTTCTAACACCCTCATCCTTTGCATCAAACATATTTGAGAGTCCTTCAAGTCAAAAGCAACCTTAGATTCACATTGTGATGTTCACTCATGTTTTCTCTAATTAGATCAAGGCTGGCAACCTTCCCACAAAGTGATCTAACTTAGGAAGTCCTCTTATTTACTTACAAATTGCTAGAAATTAGCCATGTAAGTCTTTTCTTAATTTTGGTTCCACTGTTATTCTCATCTCCTATGACATGTACAAGGCTTGGCACCTACCACCTCTCAAGAAGAATAATATTCATTTGGAATTGGTAGACTAGCTAATCACTATTCCTTTAGGATTAGTGGAAGACATTGTGACTATAGTTTGTGAGTGGTCCTATCCTATTGATTTTCTGGTGATCAAGGTAGAAAATTGCAAAGTTGACTTTCCCATCATTATTGGATGTGCATGGTTAAGCACTATTGAAGCATGAATGGACATTAGGGACCTCTCCTTGGAAATCTCCAAGGAGAATGAATTTGGATGCCTTGAGAAGAAGCAATTTCCATGCATCATGTATAGTGATAATAGGTGCAATTGCATGTAAAAAATTTGGTCCATTAAGAGTACATTCATCAAAGAATGTAATTAGTGTGCACATGAAATTTATATCGAAAGATGCTTGTACATAGCAGCCACAAAACAAGAGGATACCTAGTGGCTAATAGCTAACTCTAATAGTAACACATTATGCATGGAACCTACTGAGTGCCTAACATGTGCCTAGGTCGAAGGCATGGATGAACTTGAGCAAGTTCATCAATAGCTCTTTGATGATGAAAATGATGATACCTATTGGGGAGAGTTGGAAATCCCTAATAATTTTAAGCAAGGTCCCCTAGAGTTAAAAACTCTACTAGCTTGCATGGAGTATGCATTTTTTAAAAATGGAAAGCTAGTTATCATCAATGCAAATCTTGCTCATGAATAAAAATATGAGCTGTTGAAGGTGGTTAACAAATGGCCAACGAGATTTTCTTAGTCATATCCTAAGCTAATTGAAATTAATCTAAGGATATGCCAACATCATATCTACATCAATCTAGCCATGAAGCCAAGAAGGCAACCGTAGAGATGGCTAAATCCCAAGTTGAAGTAGATCATCAAAGAGGAAATAGAATAATTCCTCAAGGTAGGATTCATCTATCCCATTCTGGATAGTGAGTGGGTTAGCCCACTCATAATTGTATTAAAGAAATGTGGTAAGTGGTGGGTCAACATTGACTTTAGGCTATTGAATATGGCCACATTTAAAGATCATTTTTCATTACCATTTGTGGACCAAGTGTTGGACACCATATCTGAGTATTACTATTATAGCTTCTTGGATGGTTATAGTGGCTATAACCAAATCTATATTACATCTAAAGATAAGGAAAAAATAACATTCATGAGTTTCTAGAGGACTTTTTCATATTTTCATATGCCATTCAGTCTATGTAATGCCCCTACAACATTTCAATGCCTAGTCCTTAGTATTTTCCAATAGTAGATTAGTAGTAGGGTAGAAGTCTTTATGGATGATTTCTCTACCTATGGGGCTACATTTAAGCAAGCCTTAGATTACCTTGAGTAAGTACTAAAAATATGTGTTAAAATAAACGTTAGGCTTAATTAATAGAAAAGCCATTTAATGGTCAAGGAAGGCATAGTACTGGGGCATAGAATTTCTTAAAAAGGAATTGAGTTAAACCTAGAAAAGATAAGGATCATGCAAGGAATCACACATCATTTAGAGATAGTCAAAGAATTATAATCATTCGTTTGACACACTGGCTGCTATTGATGGTTTATAGAGTTTTTCTCTAAGATTGTAAAGTTGTTGGTCAAGCTTACAAAGAAAGATGCTTCATTCATCTAGACCAAGAAGTGTGAACATGCATTCCAATAGCTAAAGGAAAAACTCATGGAAACCCCAATTCTACAAGCACTAGACTAGTCTAAATGATTTCATATAATGATAGATGCATCTATTTATGTCTTTGGAGTCATGCATATGTAGTTGGATGATAAGAAATATCCATATTACATCCACTACGTGAGCCAAAGCATTATGGGTGCACAGTTGAATTACACCACAATTAAAAAAGAACTAATGGCAGTCGTGTATGATCTTGAAAAGTTTAGGCACTATGTGCTTGGATGTAAAGTATTTGTGCATACTAATCATAGTGCCATTCACTTCTTAATGAATAAGCCCACAATAAGCCCTCATGTCATACGATGGCTCATACTCTTGTAGGAATTTGATCTCACAATGCTAGATCAAAAAGGAACTAAAAATGTGGTTTATGATCATCTCTCTCAATTAAGATGGGATGACAAAGAGGAGGAGAGCTCACTCTCTAATCAATCTCTAGACAAACTCCTCTTGATAGGAGAAATAAATGACCAAGTACCCATCAAATCAAAATGGTATGATAGCATCCTCACTTACCTTCTCACTTAAGAGATGCAATAAGATTTTGACTTTAGGAAGAAACAATAGTTTTTTCATTGGGTTAAGTACTTCATGGAAATCAATGGACACCTTTACAAGGTGTGTGTTTATGGCCTGATTCGTTGGTGTGTCCTTCACATAGACTAGTTATGCATTCTCTAGGATGCTCATGAAGGCCCTTGTAGAGGCCACTATGCTAGGAGATACATAACCATAAAAATCTTCATGGCAGAATACTATTAGACTACAATCTTTAGGGATGCCCACCAATTTGTCGAATCCTATGAATTCTATCAATGATATGATGGGATGATGTTTTGAATGGAGGATCCTTAATAGTGGATTCAAGAACTAGAGCCTTTGACATATGCAAAATAGACTTCATGGATCCCATCATATCCATGTCTAATGGCAAGGCATACATCATCGTAGCAATCAACTATTGCATCAAATGGGTAGAAGTAGCAATTGTCACCAACTGTACATTATCCATTATTTTTTGATTTATACAATGACATATTTTAAATAGGTCTGGTGTGCCACATGCACTGCTTTGTGACAATGGAACCCATTTTACAGGTGTCACGTTGTTGAAGTTGATGCAACACTTGGGGGTTGAACATAAATTAATAATACTCTACCACCCCCAAGCCAACGGTCAAGCAGAAGTCACTAATAAGAAGATCACAAAGATCCTAATAAGGAATATAAGAAAATATAGAAGAGACTAGAGCACAAAAATCAACAATGCCCTCTAGGCCTATTGCTTCACATGGAAGCTCCCCATAGGCTACTCTCTCTATGAGCTGGTGTACGGAAAACTTCCAACACTTCTAGTCCAATCCAAGCGCCATAAATTTTTAATAGCCTATCACTTAGACCTTCACCTAAGCCTAGCATAAAGAGAAAGATTGATCAACCTAAATGTGCTAGATGAATATCGATTGGTGGTCCTATCTTTGAACGAAGTGCATAAGGCATACAACAAGAAGCACCATGACCTTAGAATATGAAAAGTAAAATTTGAAATTAGAGATAAGGTTCTCGACTAGAACCCCATACATGTACCCCAAAAAAAAATTTCAAATTTTGTGGGAGGGATCTTATATAATTGATGAAACCTTTCCCTTTGGGACCATGCCAGTCTACAAACCTAAGAGTTCACATGGAAAGTAGTTAGCCAACATCCAAGAAGTGAAATATTTTTTAGAGCCAAGATAAGCCAGTACAACTACTACCTTATCGGATGGATGATCATGCTCTATATTCTGCATCTCCTCCTTTCAACTTAGTCATGAGGAAGATGGCCATCTATGCTAACCATACACATGGCTTCTTAGTTTTTCACTTTTTTTAAACAATTTTTGTTTTACACTTTATTGATTTTTACCTCTTTTTGGTTTTTCATTCTATTAATTTTCTTAATTTTTGTTTTACAACATCAGTAGTATGCTATATCTTTCTTGAATATTTCATACTTTATTATATATTTTACTTTATTTTTTGTATGAATTTTTACTTTTTTCCTAATAAAAGTGGTTTATTACCATAGGACATAGTGCCAATGTTGTTGTTTACTAATGTTGGTTTGTTAATATTTTGATTGCTAATGTAAGATTTCTATTTTTGAATTCTAATGTATGATGAATAGGACATGGTTTATTTTTCATGAAATAGGCAGTGAATGCACATCATTCACCCATCCACAAATTCTATGGTTTTCCTTATTTTGGAAATTTGAGGTCCATTTCATTAAATAAAATTTTAGTTAATTGGTGACCTTGGTAGTTTTCAGAATTGGAAAGGATTCAGAGGTTTGCATTGGATGTGACTTCAAGGGAAGTTAATACTCTTTGTACTTTCTTACTTAAGTGCTTGAGTTTTTTCATTGACTTCTTACTATTCCATGTTGACCAATAATAGGAAGTCGAATAAAGTATTTGCATGATGTGGTTTCCATTAAAAAATAAATAAACAAATGAAGGGAATTTAAAGCACACCCCTTTAGATAAATAAACACTAGTTATGGGACTAGAATGACATGTTACCCATGCCTAAAGGTTCCCTCTAACTAAGGCCCTCCCTCATTTTTTTCTTCTCTTTTCTTCTATTTATGGAATGGTGGTTGTTTTTTGAGAGCACTCTTGTGTATCAAGGGAATGGATTAGTCTTGGAGTGGTGATGCAAGTCATTGAAAGTAGTTGATTTTGATCTAGACTAAGGATGGATCTTCTTAGGTAATTTTAAAAACAAAATCCACAAGGGATCTCTTATGACCTCAATTCAAGATTCCATCCCACCTTCTTGGTCATCCATCTATGCTATCGTAACTCACCACACTATCGATTTCTATATTATGCTTCATGTCTTAGTTTGTCGTGTTGGAATTCTTGGATAAAATCTTGCTAGATGGTCCTTAACTTTTCATAATCATTAATCAACTATGGGGCCCATGAACTCCTTAGTTAAGGTTATGCAAAGGAAAAAAGGGCATGTGCCTATTACGGGAAGGACCCACTTGCATATCTCTTAGTTTGGATAGTTAAGCCCCTTACCTTGGACATTGTCACAATCATATTCTTTGCATGACCCATTGTGCACCGAGCTTTGTGCTCCTTAAATTTTCATAAACTTCATTCTCCAACCAATTTTGAAATTTTCTAAACTCAACACCATCTTCTACTATTTTCATCATGTTCGTGGCTTTTTGAGCTTCCATTTCATTCCCATTTCACTCAAAAATTTCTTATATTTTCAAGGTTTTCAAAAGCAAATGGTGGTTAATAGCTACGTCAAGTAGGCCTAGTCAACGCAATTGACCCTGTCGATGGGGCCTCATTGAGTAAGCCCCATGAACACAACACAAAAACTCTATAAATACCATCAAACACTTTGACATTTTTTGTCATTTTCTTTGCAATGAGAGAGGATTTTTTGCCTTTTTAGAACCCAAAGCCTTCTAAAGTCCATAAGTTTCTGATTATTTGCTTGAATCACTCCATTCTTCAACCCTATAGCTACCGAAAGTAAGCTCTTAGTCATGGGGGCCATAAACCTTAAGGTTTCTAATGAGAATTTTTTCAAAATATTTCTGGCTCCCCAAAGGATTAATGAATATAATGATATTAAACCATTAATTTTTGAGAGTTTGACCATTCCAACAGCCTGTGGTATGGCTATAATCACTTATTAACATTAAGATACAATTACACTAATGATTAAAATTGATAAAATTAGTCATAATCACAACTTAGCCAAGTGTAACCTTGCTAATGAGATAAGGTATCCTAATTGTTTCATGTTACACAATAATTGCTAACCTGTGATCATGTTGTGATTACAAATGGCACTAAGACTAAAAAAACTACAAGAGGAAGGACCATCTTAACCTAGGAAGAAATGACCTAGAGTTGGAAGGGGCTAGCAAGAATAAGCCCAAGAACACGTAGAAGAAACCCATGCAATGGGATCTCTTTGGAAGGAGCTTGAAGTGGAATCTATTTGAAAAATTTCCAAGGAAGAGGTTGTAATAAAATAATCACAATGAAGGGAGGCACCAAGGCCCATATTAAGACTTGAAGCTACACTGACACAAGCCTACCTCAATACAATTAGGCCCCATGATGTCCAATGCTTAGTTCTCCAGGAACTAAACTTCAAGCCATTCTTAGAGCATGCTCCAGTGGAGATAAATACTCAATTGCAAACCTTTCCCATGTGGCCAATCATGACTTCCAATGGAAAGTGGTACATGGAAGAGACATACCTATTTTAAAACAATAGAAGGATAGGTTCCACTATGAAGATCAAGGACATTTAGGTGTCTTACTCAACTGAAACCATCATGTAGGCTCTTGGATTGCCTTATTTTCGAACATAATTGGTAGAGCTATCGACACAAGTTGATCCATAGGTGAAAAATAAGTGGACTCAACTATGTTATGAGGTTGACCACAAGGAGTTTGAAGCATTCACACTAGCAAAGCATGTATACTTTAAGATAGTGGCCAATCACCTCAATTTGACAATGAGGTCTAGTAAGATTATTGCCTTTTATACCCAAGCATGTACTGCTCTAAGTGGAAAAATTCTAGCAAATTTTTGATAATTAATCTATCTAGAGATAGAAAAATGTTTCAAAGAGAATAAACATGGAAGGAAAACCCTACCCTTCCCATGTCATATTAGAAAACTATGTAAAAGGGCAGGGATAGTTTACTACACAAATGACATGATCATACATACCCTCGTTGGCTCTTGCTCCTAAATGATGTAGGATAAGACACCTACCATATCTAAAGAAGAGGAGCAACAATTGTGACCTCCACCACCCACTCAAGAAAAAATGCTAGAAGCCTATGCTACCATTGAGTGTCTACAAAAAATCCAAGAGTAGCCCTTGAAATAGTAGGAGCAATGAGCAAGAATGAGTGGTAGAGATCCATCTATGTATTGAGTTGCAATGAGTCAACTTAATGAAGTGGCTCAAACAATTAGTTAGATGGAGGTATGTGGATCACTATTTTTATCCTAACAAATGTAGCTACCTATGAGATCAAATCCTATTGTCAAAGAGGTAATGGTATCTCTTTCTCAATACCATCTATTCCTAGAAATATTTGGGAATGCCACATCCTTTATGATGTACTTGGAAGAGGAAAAGGAGGCAACTATACTAGTGATGCAGCACCAAGGGTTGGAGATAGCTTTAGATATGGTTGTTGATCAAATCATGGAGGAATTAAACACACCTCTAACACTTGTACTAGATGTTTCTACACTTTGAGATGTGTAAACATCTATAGGAACTTTCAGTGGAAGATTGAGTGCAACCCAACATGAAGATTTGTTGGATTAATTGGTGGCAATCAAGAAATTGATTCTAGACATATTTGATTTTTCCAATTATATTACTACAACCTAGTTGAAGATACTCAAGGTAAAGGGAAAATGTAAAACTTGAAATGACTCAAGCACAAACCAATGCTTGGCTATAGAGGTTGTTGAATTATGTGCTTGCTTTGCTGACCCTACACTATTCAACCTTGCAATAACCAAAGATGAAGCTTTTCAGTAGCTTCAAGAATGATTACAACAAATTAAGGAGGGAATGGTGATGTCTATCTTTAACCAATCTATAGCTAAAGCAATTTAGTTCAAAAAAACTTTATTCAGATGCACTACGAAAATGAAACACTGACTACAGAAAATCATTACCTATGAAATGTTGATGCATAAAAATAATAGATGCAAGAATTTATCCATCAAGAATAGGAGTAGCTAGATAGAGCAAACAAAAAATTAAAGAAATTAGCAATAAAAAGTTGCAATCTTTCTATGGAGGAAGTTCATGCCTTACATTAGAAATCTACCATTGAAATTTCCACTTAGAAAAATGAGGCTCTTAAATTTAAAAAAGTCAAGAATCACTAGAGAGACTAGGTTTTCCTACAGAAGGAGGTGAATGAGAATTATATCCATGTGGCTAAGTTAAAAGTAAATGAGGCCCTCTAGTAACTCTAGTAAGGAAGAGAAGTATGGTATCCTACCATTGATGGGATAGATGGCTATAACAAAGTGGAGGCTCACATGGAGGAGTTGCAAATCAAAGAAATAAAAGAATATATGGAACTAGCCAATATTTGATATGCAAATTTGGCAATGTTGACTACCAAATACCTTTGATCAGAACTTGAAAAATAGGTGGTTGACTCATAATTATTGTATAAGGCTAAGTTCAAGCACCACAAGCACACCAAGTAAAATCTTGAGATGGTAAATGCTAAACTTAAATTTCTCAAGGCATGATTCACTTATCAAAGATCAACTACCAAGAAACTATCTAGGAGAATGAATGACTACCAAGAGCTGCAAAACATAGTCAAGGTGTTTGATATCAAATGTAAACAGTTCGCTGCTTAGTTTGCCAATGCTAAAGAGCTATTCCTAGTAATTCGGTATCCTTGGGATGTTCCCATTCTGGCCCACATTGGTGAAGTTGTGTGGATCATGAATGATCCTAGGAGTAAGCAAGACAAAATGAAAGCATTACTTGATGCTTTCTATTAACCACAAGAAGTTATAGTAGTAGTTGGACAGCCACAATAGCCTCAACTGTTGCATGTGCTTGAAGTTGGAGAAGGTCTATCGAAGCCTTAGGATCCTCCACTACCTAGGATTGTGTTATCCTTTCAATTATTTTCATGCCATTAGAGAACATGTAGTTTGATTTTTATTTGGTGTTCAATTTTATGTCATGAACATCACAATTTGTAACTTTGTTTATTTGTACACCTGAGCACTTAGTTTTGTCATGTAGTTTTGTCAAGTCATGTGCTTGTCAATAATTCCATACCTTTTCAATTTTGTAAAGAACTTGAAGATAGGTTTTCATTTAGTTATGGAGGTATGATGAGTCATGAATTGGCCTCATTGATGAGGCCTCATTGACTAGGCCTTATCGACTAGGCCCCATCGACACATCATTTGATCCATTGATGTGGCCCCATTGATGTAAAGTCTATTATTTCTTATAAACATGTGCCAACCTACCATGTTTAGAAATCATCTTATCATAGTTGTAGTAAATCACTTGTAGTTTTTCTATTTGAAAGTTTGAATATTTTCTAGAGTGCCCATAGTAGGAGTCATTAAGTGTACGGATCTTTATTCGAGCATTGTTGTACTAGAGCATGATAGTATATGCAACAATAAAGATAAGCTTCTTAATAAACCTTGCAGCATTCTGGATAGCTTAAATATTTTATTCATGCATTTCATGCTTTTAGTTATTTATTCAATATTCCTTAGTAATTAAGCTAATTATGTAATTAAGCAAGATAAGCTAAATAGCAATTAAGTAAACACATAAGTATGACCACTTTGAGCATGTGTATGATGTTTGGTAATCCTAGAAACACTTAATGCTTGGAAACCCAACAATGTTATGTGCGTTCAGGATGTGCGTTCAAGATGTGTACAACAAGACGAATCAGATACTTATGTTAGAACTAGTTAAACAATAGTTAGCTAATTAGATTAAAGTAGGCATTAAATTACTTTATCCTCTATCTTGTTTATTTTAAGCACCAAAATCATAAAATATAAAATGATCAAAATCATATGCCTCAATTACACTTAAACCATACCATTAAGCCTCACAAGTACAGTTGGGAAGACAATGAACATTCTCAATGCCTAGTTTACTTTCTTGAAATTTAGTGCACCTGAAAACTATAGAGTCCACAAAATTTGACCAGATTGTGCATGAACACTTTGTGATTCATATGGTTGGACATAGGGGTACCCTTGCTACTCATTAACCTTAAAAGATTGACATAGATAAAAAAAATAGCATAGAATAAATTTCTAGGGGTCTCACCGGAAAGACATGTTATCCATTCCTAAAGGTATGTGGCTTCTCAGAAATGTAAAAATAAAAATATAGTGTCATGAATAAAATTCCTCCCTTGAATAATATGCCAAGTGATGATACCCATTGTAACATTGATAGTCTTATGATTATAATTCCAAGAGGTGAAACAATGCAATGTCACTAGAATGTGGTCTAGATTTGGTTTAAATCTTGAATAGAAAGGCTAATGATTACTTTAACCACTAATAAAATACAGGAATTCATTATGCCTATGGTAAGACACCTCATGTCCTGATTTCTACAATTCCATCTAAGCCCATTTCATCTCATTTTTTGAATAATCATAACTTATGATTTTATATAACATAGAGTTATTTTCCCAATTTTGTGGTACTAACATGCATGTCTTGCTAAATAGGTATGCATTATGTTCAACTCCTTAAGTGCCTAAGGATACTTCTAGGCATGGTTATACAAGGGCATTAAGGGTTGGAGTGTGCTTTGGGGAGGATCCACTTGTATAACTATTATATCTTGTACCTGCCAAGAAATTCCACGTCATCCTAAATCTTCCAATTCTGATAAATGACAATAAAAACTTCCCATATCATTCATACTATCTATTCTAATGACATAACATCATTGTCTATCTCATTCATTCAATCAACACCTCATATAATTTCGTAGCCAAAGAATTCTTAATCATAAAATTTCAATGCTTATTTTTCACACTTTAAGCATCATCTCCATTTTAGGATCTTTTCAACATGATGTGTATCTTCTAGCCATCCAATGGAACTCAATTGTTTGCTAAATATCCTTAAGAAAATTTTATTTTTTCTAAGGTGATATCGTAAATACGATATCACAGGCACCTACACATCACATATACGATGGCATATTTATGATACTGCACTTATAAACATTATATATAGCATAAGGGAGTTAGAAAAAAAATTTCATTTTTATTTTCATAAAAGGAGAGTTGTTGCCAATTTTTCTTTGTAACTAAGTGCTTTGACACCCTATCTTCTAGTGCCCATAACTTGTGCATTATTCCTTATATTTTCATGATTTTCAAATCACTTTATCCCAAAGTGCTCATCTTAATCATGGGGGGTATTATAAGGGTATGTTTAAGGGGACATATCAAGAATTTTTAAAGTAAATCACTCATGTTAAGGCCAAAGCTACTTTAAGAAGACTCCTAATTAATCATACCACTTATTTTATAGCATAGCAAAGTACTAATGGGGTTGTTCTTGAAAACTTTTCTAACTCTGCAATCATAATGAACTAAGAACCTAATATAACTAAGGGTATGAGTAAGGTACCAAATTGTTGCTCATTTATGAGATTACACTAGTAATTCCAAACCCGTGGTTGATTATAGATGATCCCAAAAAGAGGAGCACAAGGAGAAATTCCACTACTAGCAAGCAAAAGACCATGAGTTAATTGAAGAGAACAAGTGAGTAAGGAATACTCGCAAGTAGAACAAGGAGAGTAGCAAGTACAATCCTTTAGTATTCATCAACAAACTCCTACCATAGGATAATCTGCTTAAGTAGAAGTAGACATTCCACAAGCTCCCATCTAGGAATAACAATTCACACTATCACTTGAATGCCTTCAACTTATTCAAGAAAAAAACATCATGTCGACAGTAATTATGGAACTTAACTTTGGTTCATTTTTGGAATTTTCTTCAAAAGGTGTTAAGGCCCAACTTTAGTAATCTCCTTTGTGTTCTACTCTAACAACAAATGGGAGTGGTATTTAGGATAAACACTCTCATTTTGGTATAATCAAGATGCAAATGCTACAGGAAAAATTAAAGGGATCTTGATGTCTTACTTAGTGAAGGCAATTATAGAGGTATTAAATGTGCCCAATGAAGGGGCAAAGGTGACATAGATATCAACAAGATCTAACATAGACACCATGAAGCTATGGTTATAGTAGGCATATGTCAAGGACAATAAGAAATACACTAAACTAACTACAAAAGAAAAGATCTATTTTAGAATAGGCTCTTATCACTTATTTCCCACCAAGAGATTGAACCAAATTTCTACATATGTGGCTACAGGTAGTACAATATTAATGGGAAATTTTAATGGAAGCATCACTTATCTTTACTTCACAAAAATCCCAAGGTTGTTCAAGGAGAAGAAGGTAAAAAAGTTAATACCTTTGTTTCCTTTCCTTATGTGGAAGTTATGCAAATGAGCTAACATCCTAGTGTATACAAATGATGCATTAAGGAAGGCATAGAATGATTCCTATGTCAAAATGCTCAAGTGAGTGCCTTCCAAAAAGGACCATATAGAAGAACAATTAGGCATTGAGGAGACTACCCAATCCACAGAGTAATAACAAAAATAGAAATAGTAAGTTTTACCATCAATAGAAAATTGCAGAAACCATCAATTGGGGAAGCAAGGAAGAGGCCAATTTATTCAAATAAATTGATGATGCAATTAGGCCAACAATCGTAGCAAATCTAGCCAATGGAAAAATATCATTGCAATTAGGAAGAGAGGTCAAGTAGTCACAATATACTTTTGGAAACCCTGCATCATTCCAAGTGGTTCTTGAATCTATAGAAGGAGACACAATTGTGATCATGTAGCACCATGATGCAATGGGAGCCATAGAAGTGATCACAGATCACATTAAAAAATCTTTCAATGTACCTGTTGTGCCATTAGCTAATTTTTATGGAGCCAAAGATGATCAAATGTTAGCTGGTACCTATATGACTTGCAAATCATGAAGATGGATTAGATAGATTTTTGTAGATAATATAGGTTATGAAAAATCTGTTTAACATTCCTAGTAATGTCACTACAACATAGTTTGAATTAAATGCCACTAAAGAAGAAGTAACCATGGTCAAAACCAAGGTAGAGCATGTTGAGAATAGGCTTTGCAGATTACAAGAAGAACTCATAGCCCGAGAGTAAAAAGAAAAGATCCAACTTAGTTCATTGCACTAGAATAGTTAGCATAATTCAAAACTGAGTAGATTAATTACCTTCTTAAGAATAATAAAGATGCAGAGAATGAGAAAGAAAAGGTAGCATGGGATGCTTCAATGACCAAAGCCCAAAGATATTCCCATGCTAAAGCACTTACTACCTTACAATAGGAAAGTAAACAACTCATTGCAGATAAGATGCAGTTAATCGCTATTAAAAAGTAGAAAAATATTTGTGAAGAGAGCATCCACTAGCTAAGGGAACCATTGGTGAGGATGAACCAAGATATGAGTCACCTCATAAGAGAAAATAAAATCCTCTCCATGAAGAGGTTATGCACCATTCATCAAAAGTTAGCCATTAAAATATTTGCATGGTAGAATGAGGCAAAGAAGCATGAACGACTCAAGGAACACTTTCATGATTAGGTGGGGATGTATAAGAAAATCAACAAGAAAGAGATCCAGATGGTGAAGGACTAATTTAATTCCATGTCAGCACAAAATCCAAAATGGAAACCCATCTTGGACAACATGGCACACACCTATAAAGCAAAGTGAAAAATAAAGACCTATAAGTAGAGGACTTAAAGGATTACATGGAGTTAGCAAAGCTCTGTTATGCTAACTTGGCCATGTTGATAGTAGGTAGGCTTAGAAGTGATCTTGAGTAACTAGTAGCAACCATGTATGCCTTGTACAAGAAGAAGTTTGCAAATCACAGAGATGCTTTACAAAAAATTTAAGTAGAAAACTCAAATCTAAAAGTAGTTAAGGCTGGTTACCAGGGGCAAAAAGATGTAGTAGCAAACCTAACCAAAAGGTTAATAGATTCCCATGAACTAAGAGAAAAGCCAGAGCTTTTGAAGAAGAAAGATAACAGTTTGTGGCATGGTATGTTAAAGCTAATTAGATGTTTCCAAAACTACCATGTTTGTGGGATGTGTCGACTCCATCAAGCATTGGTTCATCAATATGGATGGTTCATGATCCAAGAATGAAAGAGAAGAAATTGTAGGCACTCCTAAATTGCTATGAATTTTAGAATCTTGAAAACAAGAAAAAGAAACCAATGGAGGAGCCACCACCACTAGGAACAACATAAGACAACATCAACCTTCACCAAATTTTTGTTTTTTATTAAATTTTTCCATGTCATGTTTGTGTCATTTTTGTAAAACGCAACTACAAAACTCCATAGTCATGTATAGAGTAGTTAGTGTCATGTAAATCTACCTTCCAATTTTGCAAGGGACTATATCCTCATTTTTTAAACTTAAGGATGAGTTTTTTGTTAGTTGTGGAGGTATGATAAAGTAAAAAATTTCACCATAATGATATTGTAGTTATAATATCATATCTATGATGTCATAGATTTGATATCACATCTCATGATACATTATTGTATAAACGATATTGCAGGGTATGTGCCAGCCTATAAAATTCACACTTAGGGACATAGATTTGTAATAGATTTGATAACATAGTAGTAGAACTCTTTCAGTTTGTTTTCATGATTTTAGCTTTTAATACTTAGTAGTGTGTGCTCACAATGTGATGTTAAGTGATTGAATAGAGTCTTTCTTCAAGTGTGATGTACTTGGACACATTGAATGATTGGAAATAAAGATTGAGATTACCTTCTGTCATTACAACAACAATTAGTTTTATTTATTATTTTATTTAGTTTACTATTCTTCTTGTTGTTCCTCATCCTGGTCCTTCTTGGGTGGGTTTTGTTTGAGAAATTCATCATATGAAGCATTCTAAGCCTTCCTAGAAATGTCATTGGTGTATTCTAGGACTCTGGCTCACTTGCATAGCTTCATGATAAGGCAAGGGAAAGAAAGTGTTGGCTTCCCTACCTTCCTTTTTTCAAACTACCTCTTAATCTCCATAGAGTAGAGCCATGTGATATTGACATTTCATTTTTCCATTAGGATCACACTTCCTTTGACCTCATAAGTGAATAACCTATTTAGTCCTTTGGTTGAGAACAAGTGATACATGCTAATTTTGAAATAGATTCATTCCTCTAGAGATAACTCATTGTATTTTTTTTCTTCCTTGCCATATGCCTATTTCAGCCATAGTTTCCTGGTTTTAGCATCTGATCTTGTGGAAAAATGTGCTATTTTTGCTCCTTCATTTGATATGTTCAAAGCTTTTGCTATTGTCTTGATTGAGAATGAGACTAAGACTTCTCCAATGTTGATTGTGGTGCCCTCTTTCTTATTATGCCAAAACTAATAGGTTTTCTCATGGTATCATTCACCACTATCAAATAGGATAGGCCATAGTGGTGATGCCTTAAGTTATATCTTTACTAGTTCTAGGGTAAACTTTTCAAATGGGCTAGCGTTCATCTCCATAATAACTATGGTTAGGATGGACTTCTCTTGAATAGATTGGGAACAATCTTTTGATAGTGTGAGGCATTGTCCTTACACCTGTGGTTCTATTGCCTCTCCTTGGGCTAATTATCTAGTGGTAAGGGTTTCCTAATGAATACTAAAGGATTAGGCTTCTTGATCTGCATGTTCTATTTCTTGTCCCCCAATTTGACCTCTACCTTGGCATCTTGGTCATTTGCTTACACTTTGTGAGGGTCCTCCTTATGCTCCTCTCTTTGGAGCCATCTAAAATCATTTAAGGATTTGGAATTACTAAGGCATTCTCATATATTCTTATTGGTTCCATACCTTACTCATACCCTTAATTACATTAACTTCTTAGTTTATTGTGATTGTAGAGTTAGAAAAATTTAAAAAACTTGCCCCATAAGTGTTGATTTTCTTATAACCCTTCACAATTATCTATTCTGTTTACATTTGTGGCTCATACTAATGGTTATGGTTCCTTAAGAGTATTATTTAAGTCTTCTGGTGTTAATATGATTGATGTTTCATTAAAAATTTTAAGTTTCCTTTCATCCTTATCCTTAAAATACCTTCTAAGTGTTAGAAATTTTCAAAAAGATGGCTTAGATTTTCCTCACTAGCACCCATCCACGACTAAGATGAGCACTCAAGGGTCAAATAAATTTGAAAATCCCAAAAAGTGAAGTAATAACATGGAAGATATGTCTTGGGAAAATATAGGAGGTTAGAGATTAGAGCATCAAAGAAAAATGAAAACATCTCCCTTAGTTCAAACGAATAATGATGAAAAATTTGGCTAAGTGTTTGCATATATATAGTTTTTGTGCGATTCAATATTGGGGTGGACCCAATATCAGAGGTAAAAAATTTTCATTTTTTGTGAAATTCAGAGGATGAAAATGATTTTGTTTGAATGGATGGAAGTTTAAAGCATAGAGAACATGGGCTATGGATAGATGTACATTTATCAAGAGTTTATCATTGAAGGTTCATACAGAAGGAATATCTGGCAATGAAAGTCCATGTAGTGTTGATAAGGTGGATAAGAAGGGTAGTGAATCCATATTGGTAGAACAAATAGTTTGAATAATAGGAGAATTTTTATTAATGTTGTTGATGGTTCAAGATGATGTGGAATCACTTTGTAGGTATAAGGTACAACAGTTATACAAGTGGATCCTTCCAAAGTAGGCTCCAGCCCTTAATGTCCTTGTATAACCTAGAAGTATCCATAGGCACTTAAGGAGTTGAATGTAACACATACCTATTTAGCAAAATACACATGTTAGTACTACCAAATTGAGAAAATTATACTATGTTATACAAAATCACAAGTTATGACTATTCTTACAATGAGATGAAATGAACTTAGTAGGGATTGCAAAAATCAGGACACGAGGTATCTTACTATAGGCGTAATGAATTCTTGTGTTTTATTAGTGGTAAAAGTAATCATTAAATTTTTTTTTCAACATTCAAACCAAGTCCAGACAACATTCCAATGACATCACATTGTCTCATCTTTGGGAATTACAACCGTAAGACTACCACTATTGCAAGGAGTATCCTCACTTGGCATATTGTCCAAGGAAGTAGTTTATTCATGGAACTTTTTTTATTTTTTATATTTATGATAAACCACCTACCTTCAGGCATGGGTAACATGTCTTTCTAGTGGAAGCCCCAAAAATTTAGTTTGTGCTCTTTTATTTTTATTTGTATTAACCTTTACTAGAAGACTACCTTTAGGCATGGGTAACATGTCTTTCTAGTAAAATTGTAAGGAAACACTTATTTTACTCTTACTTACATTTTTTAGTAGATCTAAAAGGATATAATACAACTATAAAACATGATAAAACTCACAAAAGTAATCAAAGAGAGTCCACAAATCACCTTGATGTCACATCCTTTACATTTCGACTTTGTTCTTCACTTTTTCATCTAGGCATAATGATCACAAGTTTATTCTTAGTTGTATGATGGAAAAGAATATCATTGTGGTCATGGTAAGAACCTTTCATTAATGGAATGGATGGATGGATGGTGTGGGATCACTTGTTCAAATAATTAGTCCCTTATGACTTAATAACATAGATAAATCTTCACTTTCTTAGCTAGATCTTGCCTTATTCATAATGTGTTTTATTAGTGATCAAAATTATTTACATAGAAAATGAAAAAAAAATATGAAAAATATAGTAAAAATTGAAAAAGAGTGTAAAGAATGAAAAATGATAAAAGAATATTAAAAATTTAAGAAATGAAAAAGTTTAAAAGATTAAGAAAATATCAAAGAATATGAAAAGTATAAGAGAATGGGAAATGTTATTTTAAGAAATAGGAAAAGTAAAAAGAATTGTAAAATAAAAAATTAAAAAGAACTTATTAATTCCTAGCTTAAGATAGAGTATCTCCCCCATGACTAATCTCATGGATGAGTGTTTGGAAAATTATCCCTAGATCTCCTAGATCATACACTCTAGGTTGTTCACTTACCATCTTTAGTAACTTAACTTTTCAATTATTATCCCATGTGATCTTGATGGTAGTTGAGCTTTGATCATTTAAGTTCTTATTTTCTTTTCCTATTGGTGCATGATTATGATTTATTAATTTCATTTTTGGATCCTTAGTTGGAGTTAGTTTCTTTGAATGAGAACTAATAAGTGAATTAGATTGTTCCATGCATATTGTAGGAAATTGAAGGTTCTTAGCTATTGGCCACAAGTTGTCTTTTTGATTTGGTGATCCCTACTCTTTCTTTTGCACATGTTTGTTTCTTAGTATTTTTGTGAACTGTTGTATTATCTGTGTTGACATTCTAGAAGGTTGGTCCATAATTGCACCCTTTGCTTTCAATAGTAATGCATGGAATCCACTTCATGTGTATGGCTTCGTGCTTGTCTCCTTTAGAGATTTCAATAGATAAATCTCTCATTCTTAACGTAGCATAAATTATGCTAAGTCTATGAATATTTTTGTAAGCATGATAGTTTACATGTTTGTGTTACATGATGATGGAAGATTATTTTTATCAAGAGAATATATTGTAGGAGAAGTTGGTCTCAATGAAGTTGTAACTCTACCAGTCTTTTCAAGACTTGTCCTAACAAAAGGACATTTTCTTGTCTAGCCCTTAGTGTTTTTGGTAAGATCCTTCACTTGTATGGTCACTACCCTTGCAACTTTTCTTTGTTGTGATTGTGATGGTAATTTTCCTTGCATAGCAAGTGGTGGTCTTGGAGGCAAAGGATTAGAAGGGGAATTTGATGGACAAACTACTGACAAATGTGCATAAGAAATATGATCCATCATTGGAGTAGTAGGTCTGTAGTATTTTGGTGAATAATAAGGAAAAGAAGTTTGAATGAATGTATTTCCTAGAGATATTGGATGCTAAACATAATATCCATAATGGTCTAGTTGCCTATATTGATACTATTGCTTTCGCAGTGGCATTGTGCATGCTTGTGGTTGCTGCCATTATTGTTGATATTGCTCTTGTGGTTGAGGACAAGCTCCAGTTGGGTAATATGTTAGCTGAAAAGTTTGTCTGATATTACCTTGAGGATAAGGTAGTCTTCTAGGCATCTTCTTTTTAATGAATCTTGGATTGAGTGCATATACCCCAGATTCTTGTAAGTATACCCTTCACTAGTAGCAACTTGTCCTTTGTGCTTATAACTTTCTCATCCTTTAACTATTTTCTTCTTCCTTTCCTTACCCCTGTTACGTTCTTGTTCAACCTTTTCTTCCATAATTTTTAGGATTGTAGCAAACTTTCCATCCACTAAATCCCATACCTTCTCTGCCTTAGCTACTATATCATTGATTGATCTTTGAATAGGTAGATTCTTTTTCTAGATAACATCTTCCAAGGTTTCATCCTCTTTCTTATAACATATTTGCACATCTCTTTTTTTAATTGATGGATCTCTATTATATTCCTTGGCTGACTCTCTCTTCTTGAGTTCTTCTTTCTCTTTTGCTACTTGATCAATTAATCTCTATATATCATGGAATCTACCTTAGGAATAAGCCCCAAGAGTCTCTATGGTTTTTCTTTGTAACCCATTTACAACGTGCCTGAGCTATTCCCTTGGTAAAAATCCATAGCTTGGGTATTTGTGTAATAGTGAATAGTATCTATCCATTGCTGCATCAAGGGTCTCATGTGTCCCTTCATCCTTGGATCTATTTTCATAGGTTAAATACCTATGAGTAGGTTTCATACTTATCGTTGAAGATCTCTAGGATGGCACTTCATCTTGTAATTTATTCAACTTCAAGTAATTGGTACTAGCTCTCTACCTCTTTTACAAGTTTTCTTTGGAATAACTTTAACTTCTGCTAGTCACTTTCAATATTCTATAGGATGCAAGCATTGTGTAAAGCTTAAAGGTGATGTTGCGAATCAACATTATAGCCACCTTCAAATATTGGCATGTTATTCATGTTGAGCTATTTGATTTAGCTATCCTTCACGTGCTTGGTTGGAATGTAAATAGCTTCTTATTTGTTAATCATGCTATGAGTTACCAGTAGGGGTTCATCATCTTGATTCAATTTGTGTGTGCTATTGTACTAGTGCCCCCTTTAATTATCATCCCTTTCATGATTTTTGCAATCTTTACATTTGCAATGATGTTATCCTTTATCTTTCAAATCAAAATGTCTTGATTTATGATCATGATAATCATGGTGATCATGAGTTCTCTTCTCTTCCCTGTCATGGTCCTTGTACTTTTGCCTTCTTCTATTAGAGACTTCTGATGATCATGAGGATGCAAATGAGGTAATAGGAGAATGATGTTAGCTTGTCCTCTTGTGATGGTTCTGATGTTTGTCTCTATGAGATCTAGTAGAAACTTTTGGCCTTGAGTCTTGCTTATGCCTTGAGTCCTCTCCCTCCTACTTGAGTATATGCTAATTTGGACTATGATTTATTTCTGATAGGTTCATCTAGTTGAATGATAGGCATTTGTGACTGGAACTCATGATTTTGGTGGAGTTATTTAGCAATGAACTCATCTTCATCAAGTTCCTCCAGGAAAACAATAGAATTGATTGTCCTTCCTTTGTCTTGTTCATGTCTTATTTCTATGGCATTGTCTTTCCTTAATTGCTCATCAATAGGTTCATATGGTTGTCATGTATTTGGTTTCATGATACCCTCCAAATGCTTCCTTTAGCTTCATCTCCTTGAGAGCATTTTAGAGCATAATGGGTGCTAAGCATTTTGGTGGTAGAATAACATTCCCTTGAAGATCTCTTCACTTGAGTTTCCAATCCTAATGAAAGATGAGTGTGAAATCAGGATACTAAGGATCATGATGAGAATATGAAATCATTGTCTACATTGGCATACTCTAGTCTTCTTCCTCTTCGATTCTATTATTGCTTATTCGTAGTTCCTTATCATGTGATGTTGCATTCTTGTTTGAAGCCATATTGTAATTTTAAGATGTTTCTTTTGGTTGTTCTTTTCTTAGAATTATGAAGTTTAACTTTGTGTTCCAAGTACAATGACCTTTGTGAAATTAATTACTAAGCATACATTAGCTTGTCCTTAGCAACAGTGCCAATGATGAGTGGTGGAATAGTCCAACATCCAACCATACAAGATATGAGTGTTCATGCATAGCCCAATTGTAATCCATGGATGAGGCAATGTGAATATGCTAGTATTTGGTTTAAGTTTGAGATTGTTGTCTTCCTACATAGAGCTAGTATAATCTATGCATATGATTTAACTCTTAGTGAGGTGTATGAGAAATTGATGTTGATGGGCCATATCTCCTAGGTAAAGTGTGAAAATAGTTCTAAGTATGAAGAACATAGTAAAATAATCTACTCTAGCCTAGGGCAATGAGTATCCATTCTTGGCTTGTTGTACATGCCTTGAGCTCATGTGAATGTTACTGGAATTACCAAGTGAGTTCACTACTGAGCAAATCAAGTGAAACCACTACTGAGTTACCAAACAATTACACTTAAATGCTCAAAACCAGTTGTACTCATTCTGCCTTAATAATGAACATAGAAAGTAGAGTACTTGGTAATGTAAATGATTAAGGTAGGAAAATAGTAAAAACTATGCTAAGTAAAATAACAAAGCTAATTAGATGTTGCAATGATGAAAAGCAATCTCAATCTTTATTTTTGTCATGAAATGTGCCAAAGCACACTTCACCTGAATATAGATTTCAGACAATTACTCAACACCACACTATGGCATGCAATCTATTACTAAGCTACAAAATTAAATTGTAAGAGTTTTGGTATAGGTTGATTGAATTGTGTCTCAAACCATGTGCCTAAGTGTCATATTTATAGGTAGGCACATGTCCCATGATATCAGATATTTGATGTCATAGCATAGGCTTTAATATTGGATACGCGATATCGTAGCTTCGATATCAAATCGCTAATATCGTAGCCTACAAGAAATGTGATTTATCAATAGGTATGAAATTGTGCAAGAGGAAAAGTCTCTTAGACTCAATAAAGAAATGGATCTAAGGGATACCTTAGAGACGTTGGTCCTTTGGGTTGGCCTTATCTTTCTTTTCATGAAGTAAGAATGATTTCTAGATTCTACTAAGTGTTCTTCATGTTTTATGCAAAGCCTTGGTTAAAATGATGTATCAAGTCTTTAGAGTTGGTACTTTCCTTTAAGCTTGACATCATTTAAGATGGGTAACACCTTGAATTGATGAAGTTTAAACTTGTACAATAAGTGTATTTTTGAAACTTATTCTAGGACGTCACTTCTTTTATGTGAGCAAGAATTGTAAGAGAGGTCTCAAGGTTAGTGGTTCCCTAGTTCCTTCTTACAACTTGGGGACCATGAAACACTCTAAGTTATTCGTTAATGGCATTGAAGTGTTGGAAAACTACTCTAGCTTTGTGGTTCCAAGGAAGAATAGGGTTCAACCTTGTTTCCCCCTCTCTGTTCTTCTTATCATCCCCTTACGTATAAAACTAAATGGGGCTTGATTCTATAGTGGTTGCAAATATGCAAGACTATTTAGATTGGATAGTTCAGGTGCAGCTCCTCATTGAACCTTATATTAGATCATGAAGGCTCTAGCTATGAAGTACCCTTTGGAGATATATTGTTGTCCTTCCACTGATGATGTCTACAATGCTATTCACTTATTTGCTTACTTGTTCTAGATTGTAATTATAATTGTCCTTCTATAAATGTATACATAACTTAAGAGAGCTCGGTTTCATATCATGCTCCTATCTTTTCATCGATGTAGATATATTACTTCATTGAAGGCGTGGTGCCCAGATGAGTATTCCTGAGGATACTCGACAACGTTAAGACAACGTTGATATGGTATGTATACCCTAACAGGAAACAACAGAATATCGAGAAAACTACTTTGCTAAGTCCGCCAATGTCTTTGCCATCGGGTAAGGGGGTGTTGGTAAATATAGTATAATCTCACTAGGGCATCAATTACATGTTTTTTTCAACAAAGCATTTTCGCTAAAAACTTTGGTGAAACTATTGCTGTGAAAATTGTTAATTTTACACTGAATATCTTTTTTCTTTTCTTTATTACTGGGATACGGCTGTCATGCTGTGATACCATGAAAATTTAAAAGCTTCTTAGAAAACTGATTTGATTTGTCGGAAAGGTGCATGAAAACTATTCCCAGTGCAGCCCATTCAACTTTAACTTCAAAAATCAAAGAGGAGGAAAAAATCTAATCGTGCTCATGGTCATGCCAAACGCAGCCTAATTTGACGGCCACGTATATAAGTTTGAGACGTCACTGGCCATGATATCAGGCTCTAACTGCCATTACCTTTTGAGCAAAATGTAGGGAACCGTCATTTTCCGGCCGACATAATTGGAAATCGATTTGAGGTAATGATGTGCTCTTTAGGATCACTTTCACCATTATACATGATGATATGAGGGACCAGTATCCCATAGGAAAGGGTTATCTAGGAAACATTGGGATTAATTGGGTCATCTTGGTAAATGTTCATGACTTTTACCATTTTTGTGGAGCTAGCCTCAAGTTTCTTTAATTTGTTGATGGGGCTTTGGATTAGCTAGAAGGCCTAATCCAAGCTTTGAGGCACTTTTGTAGGCTATATAGGTTGCAAGGTTGGTTGCATGGATGGTGGGATGGCTTGGGGCTAGAGGATAGGTTGTGGCACTAGGAGATAAGGCCTACTTTCCATTACTAGTTAAACAAGGATAACGATGTCTAGATAGGGATTTACAAGGTAAAGGAAGTAAAAGGTATGCTAGAAGTTGGCATGACTTAAGGTTCCGAAGAGGGGCCTACTATAGTAGTGAATGGAAGAGGCATAGAAGGTACACTTTAGGGTAGTCACATGACATTGGGTTGGGTGATAATTGGAAGACCTGTAAATATAGAGGAAACTTTGGAGATAGGGTCTGAAGTCTACTCAAAGAAAGAGATAGGTGTTACTTATGTATTATATAAGGGGTTAATCATAAAGTCAAGCATGGATGTTTGTAAGTTTTCTTTTCCTTGGGCCTCTTCCTCATAGTATCCTCCAAACTCCTCCTAATCATCTCTTTCACATTCTAGGCTAGACCCTTCATTCACTACCACTTCCTCATTATCATCTACTAGGTGGGCTAGCATGTGGATATAAGCTTTAAAAAGCACTATCTTATCATATGTGGAAGGAATGTATTCCTTTCCACTCTTGTCAATGATCGCAAACACACTCTTAGAGTTTAACTCTTTGCATAGGATGCAGAGGCCAGCCTAGATCTTCACATAGATGAAGTTATAATATTCCTAAGTGATTGTTGCATGCACTTGATCATGTCCTAGGTTCCTAAGGGATTGTCCATGTTCCATCATGATGGGATCTTTTGGATACTAAATACGGGTGAACTGCTAGTTAGCACTCATATCAATAATATGGTGTAGAACAATAATGGAGGTAAACGACATAAAATACAATGGGCTAATGAATTGACCAAGATGATAATGGTTTCCTAGGATTTTAGTATTCTACATGATGGATTTTAGAAAAGCCCAACACACTTTGAAAAACCTAGTAGAGGATAACAGTAGTTATCAAGGCTACACAATGGGTTTCTCAGCTTACACAACTGATTTTTCAGCCCACATGATGGGTTTTCAGCCAACACGGTGGGCTTTCTATCCACATGATGGGCTTTTAGCCCAAATGTTGGACTTTTTGTCCACATGATGTTTTTAGCCCATATGATGGGTTTTCAAGAAAACCCAAGATAGACGTTAAAGTTATAAATGAAATTGGACACAAGACCACACAATGGATTTTCTGCCTAGATGATGAGCTTTCTACCCGCATGATGGTTTTTTAGCCCATATAATGGGTTTTAGGAAAATCCAAAATATACTTTTATTTGACTAGATGAGCTCACAAGTTGAAGAACAATGCAAGAAAAGGAAGTTCACAATGGATTTTAGTAGAGATCCTCCTAGTGCCAAAAACTGTAATGACAAAAAAAATTTGTGTTTGAAAATTAAAGGATCCTATGTGAGATAGTTTAACTTGTGGACCCATGGGCCTCAAAAAGAATCCAGAGCATCCTCAAAAATCTTGTTAATTACCCATGGACATGGGAAGTTTGTTATTAATTTTGTTGAAATACAAGTAAAAACGTAATAAAATCATGTAAAATAAAACTAATACATTAGAACTGAGGGTAAATAAAATGAGAAAATAATAAGGCTAAATAGGAATAGCTACAAATCTTATATTAAATAATGAATATCAACATAAGAATAGAAGGGTTTGAGAGTATAGATCAAAGGCTTGAAAGCCTAAGAAAATCAATGTGTTGATTGCAATTAGTGCAGTTGGTAGAGTGTGTCCTATGTAGAACCAGCACTTTTCTCCCAACTTGATCTGCAACTTTGCCAAATCCTACTCTTGTTACTACCCTTAGAAATCACCATTCTATGGTGTTGTCAAAACATTGCTAGAACCTGCTACCAAATCTTTACTAAGTGATCTCTATGAAAATTACCCTCCAAAAGTCCTAAATGAGATCTTGGATCTAGCATTTATAGTTTTTGAATCTAAGACGCTTACATTTGTTACAATTTTAAGCATTATGAATGGCTTCCTAGTCAAAGTGTAGTGTGTGGGCTGAAAGCCCAATTCCCACACACTAACCTCATATGTTATCCATCATGTGGAACTACATCATCCATCATGTGGAGCTAAAGTCCAAATCACACATGCTAACCTCATACATTGCTCATCATATGGGACTGCATCATCCATCCTGTGGAGCCAAAGCCCATGTCCAACACACTAATCTCATATGTTTCCCATCATGTGTAGCTGAGGTGCCCATCATATGAGACAAAAATGTCAAATTTCATAGCCTATGAAGCCTTTTTGGCTTTCACAAGCTAGCATACATAGAATTTGCAACTTGTGGGACATTCTTTATTCTTCCACAAGCTATAATACACAATACTTATGGCTTGTAAGGAATTTTTTATGTTCATAAGATGAGATGCATGGGATTTGTATCTTATGGACTACAAATATCATTTTTACATTCATAAATTTCTTAAAACTATTGATACAAGACTACCATATAGGATCTTTGGGGAAAATAAGGTAATTGTATCTGCCTTTATATTTTCATCAAATTACAATGAAATTTTAGGCTACAAGCCTTTACATTACAACATAGAAGTTTGTTTAAGGTGTTTCAATGAGGATGCTTGTAAGAGATATGACTGTCTTTGTGAGATAGCTAGACATCCAATGGTAGTAACCAAAGATGATCCAACACTATAAAAATGCTTCAAGCTTGAGAGGTTTTTCCATTATCAATAAGTAGCTAGTCACAATACTAATTTTTTCCTAGCATTGAAAGATGATCTACAAAAGATGATTGATTAGGGAGAGTTGGTGCTAAATGAACCTAACTCTCCAAACACCAACAGTAACTCTTACACCATAGCCCTGTTCACAATGTCCCACTAGTCTATTTCTCCCAGAGAACTATTTCTCATCAAGGTTTCATCTCAATCCCAAGATATAAAGCCAAAAGTTTCCTTTTTTATACATGTACCACCACCTCTAACCCCCAAAGAGCTTTTTGTTATACATGTTCCACCTTTAATGGCAACAACTTCACAACATAAACAAAGCATTATCAATCTACCTAAAGCTAGGGAATCATTTATTATTTGGATTCCTCTACCATCTATATGAAAACCAGCAACAAACCATGGTCAATGCTCATTAGTTAATAAGAAATCAATATCACAACAGTGATGAAAACAATCTATCGTCAAGTCACATACTAAGTAGGCTAACCCACCAAAACCTACATTAAGAGTAGCCCTGCCTATGAACTTCATTACTCAAACAACATCAACCAATCAACTAAGAGAGATTAACTAGGTATGAGCAAGAAGCCCAAGCAATACCCATTAAGATAGAAACTGAAACTTCTAGAAAGAATGAAAAAAAATTAGGGCTTCTAAGGCTAAAATATCATACACCAAGGAAAAGAATTTCATTACAATAATCAAACAAGCCAAATGATCCTTGAAATAAAAGAACACACCATTGAAACAACCTAGTCATGACTTCTCCTACTCATAGAGATGTGCTAGTTCAAATGTTGACCTCTATTCCTATAAGTGAAGATATGCTTGCTAGCAAAGAATCCATTCACTTTGTCATTTAGCAAACTTAGTTTAGAGAAACCAAGCATCAACCTATGCTTAAATTTCATGACAAAGAAGTGAAAATTAACCTACTAAAAGAACAAGTACTATCTACTCCTCTCCTCATTACCATATGTGTTGGAAAGTATAAGATTCATCATGTTCATGTGGATGACAAGGCAGCAACCAACATGATACTATTTACCATTATTGAGAAACTAGCCCTCAGTAGAAATATTTAGGAGACTTATACCTCCACACTTAAGTCATTTAATGGGTTATGGATAGACATATAAGGTGTTATCTCCTTGGAATTTTTGGCTAGAGAATAATTTTCAACATCCACCAACTTCCTAGTAGCTAAAGAGATACTTGCTTTTAACTTGATCATAGGAAGACCATGATTAGCTAAGCTTTGACTAGTCTCATCTGCTATACATCAAGAGATTCACCATAAGAATGGTGAAATTATAATCCATGATGATAGCATGCTTCTACCATTTTTGAACAATATCAACATTGAATGAGGAATGAAGGTGAAGTTTCCATATGAAACTCTAGATATCCAAGCTGGGTCCAATGATAACAATAATGCTAACATTGCCAACTTTATAACATTGGAAAACTAACAAGAACACCCATCACTTATCATATTGAAAAAGAATGATGAACACAAGATCATGCAAAATGGATTTCTTGATCTATTAGAGTTTAAGCGACAAATCCATCACAAACATCTTATTCATTCCTTTGTCAATAACCATATGTCCACTTCTGTAGCCTTATATCATGTTTCACTCTTTACTTTATTCTTGTATTCTCTTTTGAGGCTATCTCATGCTTGTTAGAAAACTTAACAATGGCCTACCAAGGCCCAAAACTAGTGATACCATGGCTTGTTACGACCTAAAACTAGTGACCCCATGGCCTACCAGGGCCTAAAATTGGTATGATCATGGCCTGCCAAGACCTAAAACTAGTGATAACATGGCTTACCAGGGCCTAAAATTGCTAATATAGGATAGAATCTACTTTCTTGTATTTACACATGGCTTGTTTACTTAATAACATTGTTTACAATCTTTACTTGGATGTTTACACTAGGTTTTATAGTTTTCATTTTATTCCATTATATTATAGAGTTTTACTTTCTGACCTTGTCTTTTACTATTGTTTTAACTTGTAGACTCTTTACATAAAAGTATAAAACATAAAAAAATATAAAAAATAATTAAAAATTTTTGATTAAGAAGGAGTGTTAAACTAGTCAAAATGCAACATCATGAATGTCCAACATGACTAGGCATCCCATGACAGTAATCATGCTTACACAATGAAATACAAGGAGACGATACATAGTCTCTCAAGCTACAAATGTAGCAACCAGCTAAGCAACTATAAAACACCAGAGATGATAACACATTATCAAGACTAATATTTTAGAAAAAACCATGAAAGGAAGGAAGGAAATGTTGTTAGAGCCACCATTTTCATTTATCAAGATCCTATACCATTAGAGCATGAATTAGCATTAAAACTAATAAAACATAAAAAATTTCCAACTCTGAAAAGGGAAACAAAACTATAAGCTAATTAAAATTCATGAACATAACTATGAATTCTACTTAAATTAAAATTGAAAAATGGAAAAAAAAATTCACAAGCACTCAAATGCTACCAACATAGGCTAGAAAAAAAAATCCCAACCCCTACATCCCAATTACAAATTGACCAATGTAGGCTCCCATGGCTAGGAAAAATCTAAAGAAGTTTCTAAAAATTATTTTCTACCATAGATGTAGTGAAAATGGCCAAAACAAACCTAGGTTCATCAACAGGATTGCACATACAAGTGCTAAAAAACCTAATTTTTTGTGAAAATTTAGCTAGAAGAAACCCTAGGTTGTAATGGAAAAATCCTCAAAAAATCATAATTTTTTTTTTAATTCTAAAGTTGGCCCAAAACCCTTCTACATTGCATCTACCATTTTGAGAGATTTTAGATGTTGAACATATGTGACCAAAACCCGACCAACACTACCAAGTTAATATCATCAATGGGACCTAGAGTGATGTAGAAATGTTGAATTTTAAGGACATATGAATGGTTAGCAATGATGGTGGCCTAGCTATTACTAATAAGAAGTTAGTTGAAATTTCTAGATTTGAACAAATAATTGCAATGTGCTTACATTGACTAATGATCTTCTTAGGTCAAGGCAATGTAGAAGGGATTGGAATAGGAGTAATTAAGATCTGGGCCTTTATAGGGAATAAAGGCTAAACTTTGATGAGGATGAAGTAATAGCCTATGCAAGCTTATGGTTGTTGATTAGGAGTAGAAAATGTGGGTATAATAGTATGCCTCATACATATTTTTTTGAGTGGATGATTATTTGATCTCATTGAATAGCATGAAATCATATTAAGGTGTTATTTCTATATTGGTAATATTAAGCTATTCATATTTCTACATTGATTTGTTAAGCATCTGGGTCTTTTTACCCCCAATATTCAACAATATGTAAAATAGCAAGATTCATTATTTTTCTAGCATCCTTTTTTTCTTCTTATTTTACTAGTACATTTTTTATCACATAAAATACTACTACTTTATATCAATTATCTATTTTTTTCTATTCTTCTTGTTGATAGAATTTGACATTGATACAAAATAGATTAAACTACCTAGAATCTCCTCTAATGTGTACTTCTAATTATTTTTTTAATATTCTGAACTCTATAGGGCCAAAATAAATAATATTGTTTAAATATAACTAAAAAGGTAAATTTATCTAATGGAATAGAATATTGTGAAGTAAACAACTTTTGTTACAAGACTGAGGTGTTGGAACTCTTCTTGTGTGTTAGAACTCCAAAATTTTGCATTGTAAATAAGAAATGGGGGATATCCCCCATTCTAACATGTAGAATTAATAAATGTTTTTCCTTTTCTTCAATTTTACAATTTTTGTTTTTCTAGATTTTCATCTTTCAATTTTTTGTTTTATCTTTTTTATGGGTAATCTCATCTATGAATAAAACACTCATGTGACTCATTGGTTGAGGTGTTGTTCTATGCTATCAAGTCTCAAGTGACTAATTATTTCGATAGTACGCCAACAACATCCACCCAACCATTCTATTAATAAGAGGTTCTACTCTCAGTAGGATGATATACATGTAATCATGAAAACTTAAAAGTAATTTTTTGCTTATTATGCCCAAGGGGAAAAATGATGGACTAAGAGGGAAAGGCCAGGGTGTGACATCAAGGGGACTTGTGGATTCTTTTTGGTGACATCTATAGGTGTTAACATGCAGCCTGTTTGTACTAAGATCCTTGTAGATCTAACGAAAACTAGGAGTAGGAGTAATAACGACACTCAATAAAGAAACTCAATATGGTTTTGGGGGTTCCAATAGAAAGAAATGCACCCATTCTTGAAGATTGGCAACTTCTCCAGTTCACTGCTGGAATGGACACAGTGCCAAAGTAGCTAAAACGAAGAAGGAGAAAGAAAGAAAAGATCAAGAAAAAAATGTGCCATTGAGAAATTCCAAATCACTCCTCCCATGGACAAAATGCCAAGTGTTTGTATGACTTGTTGTCATGGAGCTCTTCTAGTTGTTCATCAATGGATGAAACAATGCAATGTCACTAATCGAAGGAATGGACTTGGTCATGATTTTGGAGCAACATGCTAATGACACATTAATCATGCCCTACACTCACGATTCATTGTTCCGTGGGTCAATTACCTTATGTCTCCATCTCTGCAATCCCTTCTACAATTTTCCTCATCTCACTGTTCATGTATTTGTGACTCGTGTCTTGTGTAACATTGAACTCATATCTCATCATGGTTGTATCTACATGTGTGTGTTTTGTGGAATTGGTGTGGATTACATTTAACCCCTTTTAGTGCCTATAGACATTTTTAGGTGTGGTTACATAAGGGCATGATAGGTAGGAACCTGCTTTGGGGAGGACCCACTTACGTAACTTTTGTAATTTGCCCTCATTGAACATCATCATCACATCATTTTATACCCTCCACATACTGCATTGCTAATGTTATTCTTTCCTTTATCATCCTTCTAATTCAAATGTTCTTGTGAACCACTACATGTCCTTTTTCGTCATCCTATTCATGAATTTCATTGTTAAATTTCACCTCATTACACTCTTGGTGCCCTTATCTTTCTTTAAACGTTACCCTAGATCTTTCAACTCAACCTTAAATCCCTCATTTTTGGCCTTGGAAATTTAAAAATTTATCAATTTTTCCAAGTACCCTATTTCAAAACAGTCGTGATATCAGCTCCAACATGATATCAGGTCCCTGCTATCAGGTATGCAATATCACATCTATAAATACTATATATATGGACCTGCATGCACATCAACATCATTCTTCACTATTCATGCAAGGGGAGTTGTTGAAATTTTCTTTCATGAATTGTCAAGCTTGTGCACCTACCATTCAAACATCTATAGCTTTCTCATTAACACTCCGATTCTCATTTCACTCAAGCCTACTCGAATTCAAAGTGTTTCACTTAGTCGTGGGGGAAGGGTATGTTCTAATTTGCATGTAGTTTTTTCAAGATTCATCATTTCCTAAAGGATATCATAAGGGTAAGTGAGCTTAAAATTGTTAGAAACGGTTGCCAAATTAATTTTATCTCTTTACCCAAACCATGAAAATTATTTTTTGGAATCACCTAATCAAAATGAGGCCCAATATCAAAACTTTTAGGGGAATTTCTATGAAAATACCTAACTCTAAATCACACTAAGAAAGAAATGAATCTATTAAAGCAAGGAGTAAGGTATAAATCAAATTTTGTAAATAGCCTTACTAATAATCGTTCCATGTGATTGCAGATGGTCCCTAAAAGAGAACAGCAAAGAGGACCCTCTGAGGGTGCATCCAAATAGCCAAGGAGAGGCAGAGGCCAAGAGTCCCTCAAGGAACGTATAGAATAGGAGACACAATCATTCAGCATCCACCAGGAACCTCCTGTTACTATGCAATTGAGACATGCCAAAAGAGGACATGGCAAAGCACTTGAACAAGGACAACATCTCATGTTCTTTCTGGAATTTGTTCAAGTAATTCATGAAAGGTCCATGTCAGTAGTTGTGATTGTGGAACTCAACTTTGGACCTTTCATTGAGTTTGCTCCCAAAGTAGTCCAAGACCAACTTAAAGGGTCCCCACTATGGCCTATTCTCTTTAAAAGTGGTGATTGGTACTTGGGAGAGACATACAAATTTTGGCCCAATAAAGAAGAAGGCACCACCATTGATATTGGTGGTGTTTCTATTGATTTCTTTACCAAAGCCATTTTGGAAGTTCTAAATCTTCTAAATATAGGGCCAAAAGTTGCTCACTTGTCCACTCATTTCAATGTTAATGTGCGGAAGATATGGTTGAAAAGGACATATGGCAAGGAAGACAAAGCATATGGAGAGCTAACACTTGAAGAGAGAATCTACTTCAAAATTGGCACATATCACATTTTCCCAACAAAAGGTTTAAATATAATTTCCACATATGTGGCTAGAGGAAGTGCCATCTTGATGGGGAAGGTTAATGCTAACCTACCCCATTTATATCTTACAGAAATTTTGAGCTAATTTGAAGAACGTAAGATGGGGAAGTTCGCATTGTCGTTTCCCTATCTCATCAGAAAGCTATGCCAACATGCTAGAATTCTAGGGTACACCAATGACATCCCTAGAAAAGCCCAAAATGCTTCATTCACTGAATTACTAAAGCCACCAACCCCAAGGAAATGTGTTGGTGAGAAATTGGAGCCTAAGTAGGAATAAGAAGCAAAACCCAACATACAAATTATAGGCTAGTAAGACCAACCACCACCACTGCCATAGGACTATCAACTGTTGATGAGCCATCTCAAGGCCATCACTGAAATAGTCAATTGGAAAAGTTGTGATGAGGCCATCACTGAAATAGTCAATTGGAAAAGTTGTGATTGGGCATGGGGTTAGGTATCTATCCAAACAATAGGAGGGGAATCACACTGGTCATAACAGATCTCTGAGAATGCTGCATCTTTTCAAGTGCAATTAGAAACTAGTGAAGGTGCGACAATAGTGGGCATGTAGCACCAAGATGTAGTGGAAGCTATAGAAGTCATCATAAACCACATAAAAAAATCATTCAATGTCCCTGTTGTGCCACCAGCAGATTTCATAGGAACTTGCGATGCTCAAAATTTGGCCAGTCCCTCGATGATTCTTGCGGAGCATGAGGATGTTCTAGATTGGTTGCTGCAAATAAGACAAGTGATGAGGTCCTTGTTTAACATCCCTCAAGATGTCACAACAACTCAGTCAGACCTCATCTCCACAAAAGAGAAACTGATCATGGTAGAGGTCAGGGCTGAGCATGTAGAGGAGGAGTTAAAAAGACTCCAAGAAACACTCATCACCCTGCAAGCTGCACAATGGGATCCATTCCAATTCATCCTTACAGACTAGCTAGAGTCCTTCTAAATAGAGCAACTGAATAAATTGCTAGTAGGGAATAAAAGAGTGGTGGAGAAAAAAGAGAAGGTCGATTGGGATTCTTCCAAGGCACAAGCTTAAACATATGCACATGTCAAAGCACTCAAGGCCTTGCAAGAGTAAAATAAATAGCTTGTTGCTGACAATCTCTGGTTGACTATAGTGGAAAAACAGAAGAATGTTCTCCAAAAAAATTTTCAACAATTGCAAAAATAATTAATAAGGGTCAACCAAGATATGAATCACTTGGCAAAAGAAAATAGAACCCTCTCAATGGAGAAGGTACACATGATCCATCAAAAGATGACAATTAAAATAAGTGCATGTTAGAATGAGCCCAAGCAACATGAGAAGCTCAAAGAGAACTTTAGAGATTAGGTGGGGTTGTATAAACATGTGATAGCAAAAGAAATCCATATGGCCAAAGCCCATATTAACACTCTCAACGCTCAAAACACTAATTGGTGGACCATACTGGATACTTATGCCTTCGTCCACCAAGCTAAACTAAAAAGCCAAGACCTACAGATACAAGACCTTATAGAGTACATGGAGTTGGCAAACCTACGGTATGCCAACTTGGCCATCTTGATAGTAGGACGTCCAAGAACAAAATTGAAAAAGCAAGTAGCAACCACCTACACAAAGTATGAAACAGAATTTACTAAGCACAAGAAGACACTGTAGAACTTAGAAGTGGAAAATTCTAAACTAGAGGTGGTCAAGGCTAGCTACCAAGGACAAAAGGATGTCATAGTGGATTTGACTCAATGGTTCACGGACTACCAGGAATACAAGGACAAAGCGAGAGCCTATGAAGAGGAATGACAACTATTTGCAGCTTGGTATGTCAAGGCCAACCAAATGTTTCCGCAACTATTGTGTCCATGGGAGGTGTCAAATTTATCAAACATTCGAGCATTAGCATGAACAACACAGGATCCCTTAACCGAAGAAGAAAAGCTCCAAGTACTCCTGCAAAAACATCAATTTCCAAAACCTGGAGCACAAGATAAGGGGAAGAGACCCATGGAGGAACCACCGCCACTAGGAACGACATGAGTCCAATAAATTTTATCTTTTGACAATTTCATGTATGTGTCCCAATTTTGTTTTGTTCAATTCCACACTACGGAATGAGTAATTCCTAGTTAGACAAATAATCCCATACCTATCCATTGTATAATCAATCAAACTTGTTCTTATTTTGTCTAACTCGAGGACAAGTTGTTATTCAATCATGGGGGTTTGATGAATCATGTTTTGCCAAGCCTCAATATCAGATCATTGATGTTGGGTATGCAATATCGCAGCCTGGATAACGATATCGAATACACGATATTGTGGTTCCCGTGTAAGCCTATAAATACGACATTCAGGCACACATGAAGGGGGGAGTTAGTAAGTGTAGGTGTAGAGTCTTTTTGTCAATTTTGAATTCATTTCAGTTCTTTCCCCAGTGCATGCTCGTAGTGTGATGATTGTAATTGTACAGAACCTTTATTTGAGTGTGATGTACTTAGACATGCACATGATAGACAATAAAGATTGAGATTACTCTATCATTACAACATTCAGTTAGTCTTTTAATTATTTAATTGTTATTGTTATTTATTATTTTCTTAGTTAATATTTCTTTATTGGAATTTACTATTCCTATTGTTAAATGTGGAATGAGTACAACTTAATCACGAACATTGATGTATAACTACTTGGTAACCCAATAGCGTATTTAGGAGTGCTCAACTAATGTGTGCTTGGTAATCCCAGAAGTAGTACATGAGGTTCAAGATGCATACAGATGATTAAGGATAGATGCTCATCGCACTTAGGCTAGCTTAGACTCTATTTTCTATTGCTTATTAGTTTAATCAAGATTGTTTTCCATTGTTTCTAGGAGTAACCTAGTGTTAGAAATCATATCATACACCTCACTCTGGACTAAACCATACATGATAAGCGAATACTAGTCTAGGTGGGAAGACATTGAACTGCGATCAACATGTAACTATCTAGATACCACAACTAGTCCATCTGCAAAGTTCGACCAGATCATGCGTGAATGCTCATATTTATATGGTTGGGTGTAGGGGTACGTAGCCACTCATCACTATGGATATAGAAATATATATGTTATAAGTTTTGAAAACATAATTAAGAGAATTACTAGCATTCTTGGTAACATTTCAAACAAATTAACTAAATTTGCAACTATAATATCTCATCTATGTATAATGTGCTCCAATGTAAAACATTATAGGAAAATGTAGTATTTATTTTCAATGTTATTTGTATTACACAATTGGCATATTTATTTTTCACAAGGAACTTTAAGTCATATACTTATTTCAATTCTCACATGATGAGATCCCACTTGTGCTTTGCTAATTATGCATTATAAATGATGAGGGATAGTAGTATATAAATCATTTATCTTTGAATTAAGCCTTCCCTTGATACTATTCAAATAGAAATGTTTTTTCCTTCTAAATTTTCTCAAAGTTTTTGAAATACTACTTATTTTATTAAATTGCATAGTTAGGATTAGAATAGATAATATAATCTTGAATATTCCATTTACTAGAGAATTCCCTCATGAAGCCAACCTTTATCATGGGTTTTCATCATCATTTTATTAGAATATTTATCCAATAAATATGCAAAAAAATTATGAGTATATATTATAAACTAACAAATAGCTCAACCCCTAAAGACATCATCTTTGTTTTAAGAAGCCTAATATCATATTGTGTTTGTGTCTTTGCTAAAAATTCATTGAGTAGAAAAAGCTTTTGAACTTCTTCTATTTATATGATAAAGTAGAACTCAATACAACACATGCATAAAGAATAATAGGTAGAACAATGATATGATAAAGTTATTTTCAGATATCACAAGCTAGAATACTTTGCTTCTTATATTTGTTATTTAAATTAAATAAGGTCTTCTTATTACTTGCAACTCTTTGAGTAATACAGTTGTCCTATTAAGATTTACACAATCATTCGAGGTAAAGACATAAATCATGATTTTTGTTTTTTAGATATTAACTTTCATTCTTGAATATGACAAAAGTCATCAAGAGTATTAAGCATTTGCTAGAATTCTTCCATTGAATTTGAATTTAGGTCAATATCATTACTATAGGGTAAGAGTGTGACATGACTTTCAATTGTAATTGCAAATTGAGTTATTTTTTGCATTCACTCTTCATGTTCATCAATAAAAAGCCCATATACAGTAAGAGAGAAACAACATACTTGTTCAATACTAATAAAACTATTATATAAAATTTTTCTTGCCTATTTATAAACTACATATCATACCTGTTTGTAAAGTTTTTAAATAGCAGATATTATTATTTCTATACATTAAAAATATATATATGGATTTTCTGAAATTAAAAATATCAAACAGGGATAAATGCATTATATCAGTTAACTATATATACTTGCTGAAATCGGAGATATGAAACATTGATAAATGGCTGTTAACGTTAGCAAATGGCGATTAGGACTTGCAAAAGTTGATGAAATCAACCCTGACATTATTGAAATTCATGGGGACGATAATATTTATTAACGCTTGATAATAACATTTACCAGTGATAATATTTCATCTTATATGAAAAAAAAAATCATTTACAGAATCAGGTTCGATATGAAGGTTAGTTTGATGAACGGTTTGGATTTACCCTGAAACAGTATAATACGAACCCTGAAACAGTGAAATATAGTTATTTTAAGAGTTCTACGGTTACAGAAATGCCGGCGCACATTTAGAATGCTTGCATACGACCTTTGATTCGCGTAATCTAAAACAGTATAATACAAACCCTGAAACAGTAAAATATCCCAGCTGTGTGAGGCACATTTAGAATGCTTGAATACGACCTTTGATTCGCGTAATCTTAAAGTTCTTCGGTTTGAAAATTTAGAATGCCTGAATACGACCTTTGATTTGTGTAATCTAAATGTTCTTCGGTCTAATCATAGTTTGAAAATTGGATGGGATGGGAAAATCGGGGACCGTTCACAGAAATCGATCAGAAAAATCGTATTTAAAATCTGTAAAAATTGGATATCAAATCCAACTAAATTATAAAAGTTATAAAAATATTTTAAAAATAATTTTACAGAAAATTTATTTTATATTTTATTTTTTATGAATACTATAATGATTAACATGTTTAAAAAATATATTTTCAAGTTAAAATTAACTTACACATCACTTGTAAAGCAAATAAGGGGAAAACTACCATAATGAATCCTTATTTTTAGTGTTTTATAAAGTCTTTAAATATTAAAATATATTTCAATCTAAATAACAAACTCATAAAAACAATCCAAACTAAAACATATCTAAATTTAAATAACAAACTTTTGTAGAGAGTCTTTAAGGTTTTGTTTTCTTCTTTGGTCATCCAGGAACATCATAAATTTGACTATTAGTATACTCCTTCTTTGGTCATTCAGGGAACATCATAAATTTGTTGACTATTAGTATACTCCTTAAAACAATCTACCCCCTCAATGAGTGCTTTATCAAAATCAAAATCAGCTTGAATATGCATAAAAAATTTATCATCATGTTGTACTCTTCCTTATCAAGTTCCTTTAATTGATAGTATTTGAGGCATTGATCATGTTTTATTTCTGTCTCATCATTTGTGGTTGTTCTTCATCTTCATCTTCTATATATGATCTACTGTTGTGGGAGTTTTGTCAGGATAATTCTTGTCAGGATAATCCTAACGGTTTCCAAAATATTTGTTTTTGAAATTTCCGTATTCATAAGTCCGATATCTAAATTTTAGATGGAGAAGGGATAAAGTTTTTCGGTAACTTCCCAGAATTTATCGATAAATCGCCCATAAAACCTATAAATTGATAAAAGAAGCTTTTATAAAAAGTTGTTAGTTACGACAGCGATCAATCGCGATTTAGCGGAACACAAAAATCGGATCAATAAAATAAAAAAAATAATTCCTATCCGATTTCGGTCGGAAGCCATTGCTGAGTGGCAGATTTCTCAATCATTGTGTTACTGACTTCAAATGATATTTTTCCGGGATGTTTTGTTTGAGTGTCGGATGCGTCAAAACGTATTTACTGTACCAAATTCCTTTCGTAAGAGGACAGACATTGAATGCTCTTTTTATAAGAGGACAGGCATATGTGCTCAGGATTGCAGAATAAGCGAGCGACAAGCTGCCCAACAATTGAATGCGACATTATCGGTAACGGACCTTAAAATTATTGCCTCTGCTGTAACCGTATGCTTCTCCATCCGTCAACATTTACTCCACAGTGCCACTGAATAATTTCACGATGGCTGGACAGAACTTTGAATTATTTGGAAAAAGAGAAAAGGTGAAAGAACATCATTGAATAGGATTTCATCAGTCATTTTACCTAATCCAGCATCATAGCATGCGTCGCCTAAGACAGTACTAAAATCGAAAATCAAGGTTTTATGACTTTATCATAGGTTAAACCCGTCCGGTTTTATGACTTTATCATAGGTTAAACCTTGGATAGAAAAGTCCATATAAATGTAATGCCGTCCATGATTTAATATAAACTAGCCCTAGGTTTCAGGGATACCTTATAGACGGGGAGAAGAAGAAGCCAAGTCAAAGAATTGAGAATGCCCTGCAACAGTTGCTGCAAAAACAAAACGAGTGTCAGGAAAGGCAGATGGAGTCCTGAAGAGGACAAGAAGCTCAGAACGCACATCAACAAACACGGAATTGTTTGTTGGGGATTAGTGCCCTCCTTGGCAGGCAATAGTTCAATCTTAATGCTAACTCCCATTTTTAATTTGGGTCTTTGTTATATTATGTTGTTTCATGGATGACACATTAATAGCTTTTCTGCTGCAACAGGCCTGCACAGATGTGGCAAAAGTTGCAGGCTCAGATGGCTCAACTACCTTAGACCGGGACTTCGAACTCACGACTTCTCGTCAGCAGAAATTGCTGTCATCGTTCATATACAGTCCATCCTTGGCAACAGGTATATATGCCTCTCTTTCTCTCCACCCGTCTCGTCTGCTTTTTCTCTCCACCCGTCTCGTCTGCTTTCTGCCTAATTGAGCGTGAGGTTCAATTTCTGTATCTGCTGCCCTGATTTGCAAAGTTAAATTTAAGTTTATAACAACTAAACTAATACCAATTTCACCAATGGTATTGTAGCAAAGGCATCTAACAGCAATACATCTTACTCCTATAGTCTTATCTCTGTTTCTGTAGATAGTATGCACTGTCAGTTTCAGCCTTTCAGGCACTGTCACTGTGGTTTAGTCTACTTTTGCTAGACTCGGACTCTACGAGTCACTTGGATTTTTTTCGAAAATTGAACCCCGACTGGGCAGGTAGATCGGACCCGGCATCAGAGTCAACATGGCTAAAAAAAAAAAAAAAAAAGATTTTCACCCCTTGACATGGCTAAAACATGATAAAATTGTGACCCGCAGGTTATTAGGCTGCAGAAAAAGCTCGACACTTTCTGCGAGCACTCGTAACACTGGTTTAGACCCATGAATGGCGTCTTTGGCGAATCATCGTCGCTGTAACGATGAATCGCTACCCCAAAATCGGCCCCATAAAATTAAAGCCTTTATTTTTAATAAAAAATCTATGGTTTTTAAACTGTTTTTCAGTTTTTCCCTGGCAAACTGGGATATCGGGGTTGCAGTGTCCTATTTGGTTCGCCATTAATTATCCAGACACCTGGTCAAATGGTCCGCAGTTGCCCATTTTTCCAATTGTGAAAACCTGCGGACTCAATGGATTTCATGACCCTTTAAACTGGAAATGATCCAATATTGGTATAGAGTATAGTCTTTACATCTCATTTTTGCCCAGTTTAATCTTTAATGATTACTTGTTTACATCTTATCTAATTTCCTCTTCCGATTTGCCTCTTCTTGTCTTTTTGATCACGTACAGGTAAATACCTGACTATCTGCCCAGCCCCGTTTACTTTCCACAGTTTACTTACTTAGAACCCTAACAAAATTGCTTAACATTTCTGTTTATCTTCTATTTTACGAAAGATGTCAGTAAGACTACAAATCTGAAAGGTTTATCTACTTGGTCAAAAAGTTGATGGAACATGTCTGAGAAATTGGTAGCAGAGATGCACATGCAGCATAATTCTTTCTATGATACAGGTGGTGCAAGATTGCTGAACTCTTACCAGGGAGAACCGACAACCAGATCAAGAACTTCTGGAATCGTTTCTTAAAACCCAGACATCAGCCGCTGAGCAGTGGTCATGAAATGTCTTCACGTCAGCCACAACAGCAGCCTGCTGCGCCTTCTCATGCAGAAAACCATGGCAACAATGTTGCAGAATTATTACATGAAAACCATACAACTGAAAATGGAAACGAAATTCCCGGGTTAATGGAAAGTCTCCAACAGCATCATCAACATCAACAACTAGGATACAACTGCTGGGCTGATGGTTGGACCGACGATCAGCAGCCATTAGCTATCTGGGACTCCAGCGACTTCAATATTTCATTACCATGATACCTGTGGACAGAGCTCAGATAATGAGATAATCCAATTACTATTCATATTACATAGTAACTACGAAACGGACATAGAGATTCTACATTCTATTATATTCTCCATTCTCCATCTAGTTATAGCCTTGAAAAATGAGAAAAGAACCTGCTTGGTGACACAACTGGATTGCAAAGGTAGTTCTCTGACATGGCATACAGAAGCAGAGAAGAAACAAGCGGTTGCAAAGTCCGTCCTGCTAAATAACTGCGGCTAATATAAGCAATGGTCATGTTACAATACATGATATTGCTACAACAAAGAGACTTGAATACCTTAAAATCGAAATTTGTTAAAGATAACCGATGCTGTGTTACAAAGGATACCGGTCTTTCACTGCCCAATCTAAAGAAATAGATGTAAAAAGCATGTTCTGCAACTTAATCCATCATATGTTCATATGCAATATTACTGCAGTGGTGGTTCCGAAATTGTGAGTTAGAAAGGCTAATAGAAAATCAGAATATATTATTGGAAATGGGTCATACATTACCTGCAAAACCTTTAGATTAAGATCCACAGATATGATCTTGGTGTCTGACACGGCTACACGAGTGGGCGAAATAGAGATTAAAATACCTAAATCTCTTCTGATCTAAGCTGTGGAATTTCCTCAAGAAAAATCCCCAAATCTCTCATCCTCGCCCTCTTCATTATAATCCCGAAAATTCTTTTCTCAGTTTTCTACCCTCTGCTCGAGCCAACAAAGTACGATTTTAATTTATTATTGAATACCGTAGTTGCATTCTGAATCAAATACAAAAAATACCTACACCAACAGCTTTAAATCAATGGGCTTATTTTAAATAAAAATAGAAAATATTCTGAAAACTTCCATTGCCAGTCATCAAAATGGCAAAATTGCAAGACTAAACCTTAATAAAGTCGCACATAACCAGCTCTTAATATAATAACTACCGGCTACCACTGGACTAACAGTTTAATCCGCCTGCTCAATCTGGCCATTCTTCTCCCCCTGCACGGGGATGAATCATGCAAGCAACGCCTCTACATTAGCCCCACGCTTCATCTCAGTAATGATGACGGGAAATAGATTTTATTTTACAAGGTAACAATGTTTCTGCCTCTGTCTCTTACTCTCCACTCTCCATAGGGATAAGGACAGGGACTTCTCTCGGTAGAGCCAACACCAGAAATCTTAACTCATAATTGAATCCATCCTACCGTACGTGAAATATCAGGATTTTATAAAATATAACGTAGAGCTATACTTTAGTTTTATAACCATTAGTAGCTGGATTAGAAATTTGAAACCTTATTTTTATAATTAACTTTTTAGAAAGAAATCAATAATTCGAAAGATGATTTTGCAGACTTTTAAATACTAGTCTTCTTCGAAACCTACTGATTTATCATGATTCTTAAAAAAACATCTCAACGTTTTTAAACACTGCTTAGAACTGAATTGTGAGCTCAGTCGTAATAAATTCATGATTATAGACTTATTAGTATCCAATGTAATTTAACATTGAGTTAATCAAGCAAGCAACACTCTAATTGCATAAGCAAATCTACGGTGGCTATCCTCATTTCATTTTCCTCAGAGGAGTCAGAGACAACTTAAAAAATGAACTGTCCTTCATTGGTAGACACACCGATGATAGCGTAGCATCTCCATCCCTCCACAGTCCCTTCTGATTGCCCCATGACGGAGCATCTCCTCTGCATTTACATTCTGACATTCTCGCCTTTTCATGCTATGCTCCTGTTGGGTTGCGTATGCGGCCGTAATTCTTGTTTGAAAGATGGTAACAGACAATTTTTCTTACTTTTTGGACATGATCATAGTTTTCTAGGTCTCCAATATATCACCCGATGAAAAATTTGGTATATCCGATTCCACTTGGCATAACTTTTATTATAAATTTTGTTTTTAGAAAAAAATTAATAGATTTAGGTATCAAACTCAAATTTATCCTGAGGATCTTACATATTTCCCAACACTGATCAAGATAATAAAAGTGTCTGCACAATTTCTATACTCACAGAACAGAGTTGATGTGACCGAACAACCTCCTCCCACCAAGTATGATCCAACGAACTCCAAACAACCTCCTCCCACCAAGTGTGATCCAACGAACTCCAAGAAGTGTTCCACTACCACCATAGTCCAGAACAACACTTCGACTAGGACGAAAAAGTGTCGTACAACCTGTATCCACACATAAAAAGGCAAATGTGACGTAACTAACAAGCCTAAAGGTGCACCACTACTACTAACCCCAGAACAGAACCGACAAAAAGAGTTACCTTCAGGAAAGTTTTCCGCAGATACCAAGAGAAGCAAAACTTTACTTTTTCAACATTGGGAAAAACATTACTTAAGAAAATCAAACTCAGGGAAATTAAGATTCCCGAATATAATATCGCTGAAAATATAGAATCCCAAAGTTTGGGTGAAGCAAGTTTCCGTTCCCGCAGATAAGAAAAATGAATGCTCCGATGAGCCCAAAACCAACAACCTGAATCTCGTCACCAAAATCTCCCCGTTTTCGTTATTGACAGGAAAGGAAGGACGAGAGAAATCAAAAACAGTAAAAACAATGAATAAGAGGGGATGAGCAAATAAACAGCATTGTGACAGCAAATCCAGAGAAGTAGAACACATAGAGATTCATCATAAACATAATCGTTAAATTAAACTTAAATAATCATGTCTCATAGAATCAACCCATTCAATCACGTACAATCAACACAGCACATTTCAAAAAAGGAGAAAAAACAAACAAACAAATATTGTCAGGCACATTTTTCCGCCAAAACTGCATAGAATACAGAAACTAGTCCCTCTTTTTAGAAGAAAAAGATAAAGTTGACCAAAATACAAGCACAACAAACAAGAATTTTCTCACAAGGAATGACAGCAAACGGAGAAACCATTACAAGAAAATGAGTAAACAAGAATTTTCTCACAAGGAATGACAGCAAACGGAGAAACCATTACAAGAAAATGAGTAAACAAGCACAAATAGTAGAGAAAGAATGCTCCCTGAATAAATAACCAAACAACGTATCAATGTTCTTGCTCAGAATGTTTACCTCCCTTTGCAGAAGTGCTTACCGATAATTCCTGAATACATATAAAAATGTTAGTCTATCCAACACTAGGGAAATAAGTACAGTTCTAGGAGCTTCCGGGTAGTAAGTCACACCTAACAATGTTCTTAAATATATAATCCAATCTTTGTTTATTGTTTAATGTCTTTGTGAAAATATCTTTTTAAAATTTATTTTATTTTACTTTTTTTGGGAAAAATCGAGCAAATTGTTATTCCCAAAAAGAAGGCTATACATCAGTACAGCGCAGGCCAGAGCTACTGGCCCCACACCGATGGAGGACCCGAACCCCGGTCCCCTGCGAACCCACTCACCGCAGGGCATCACCTCAAGCAAGTAGTATGCCCCATTCCCAAACCCTTAACTAGAGCTTCTGACCAATTCGGGCATGTCCCAGCCGCCCCCTGCCCCCTCGCTAGAGGCTTTTGTGGGGGTTGTGGTTGGAGCCCCGACTCTCTTCGGAGGCTTGAAGTCTTGAAACCGGCTCTCCTTGGCCTGTCGTTAGGCAATGTCTATTTTTCTCAATTATCTAGGCAATGCCTGTCATGTGGTCTCTGATAATGTTTTCGATCCATAGCAGTGTCTGGCTGTATGATTATAGGGGAAGTAGCAGATTGTGAGGAAGTTGCCCCCCGTGTTGTCTTTGGGTCCATCATTTGCAGTCGATGCATCCCTCCGCAGGACCTGTCCTAGCTTGTCCCATGCGCCTTTAGTACCTTGAGAGTCCCTAGGGGGCATAGCTGAGGTCCTGTTCGAGACTATGGTACCCCCCACCGAGAGACCATGCCTCCTCTGCCTCTATTAATAGACCTATGCCAGTTGAGGCTGCGGTCGAAGTAGCGAGATTGGGGTACCAGCTTGCCAGAGGGCATAGATTACCCTAGGGTGTCTGCCATGGCACCATCGTTGCAGAGACTCCCATAGGAAGTGGGGGAGGTTGACGGGAGTCTCGGTGCGCATGCTTTGGAGGAAAATGAAGTGTACCCCATTGAGTTTGTGATGTGAGCCCAACTGAATGAAGCAACTCTCCACTAGCATCGTCGCGGCGTGCCACGCGGGTGGGAGGGCCATTCCCTGAATGTGGCCGCTAGTTGTCTAAAGGATGGGACCACAAAAGAAATTGGCCGCTATGGCCTAGGATCGCACAACTGGGGGAATCCGGTCCCCCATTGCAGGGGCACCAATTGCCGCAGCCAAAACATCAACTGTCACCAGAATTTGACGCCCGTGGAACACGGTGACCTCCCCACTCCAGTTCACGTAAAACGGCTGGACGTCCAACTCCAGGTCAGCCACGATGCGTTGCAGCACTTTGGTCTACCCCATCCATGTAACCCAGTTCCAGAGCTCCGATTGATTTTGGAGGTCGGTAGTAGGCGGCTCGAGGTATGCACGCTTACCCATAACCACCGTAATTTCACCGCAAAGTTTGCAGAACTGATAAGCCATCGCAACAGGTGGGGGAAGATCTGTCCCTTTAAAGACCCAATCATTTCTAGTGCTCCAGAGGGTCCATAGCGCGACGAGCATCTATGAATTTCCAGAGTAGTCGAGCGGGGGGAGGCCGGCTGTATGCCATAAGTGTTGGGCCACATGGCATTCATGAAAGAAGTGGGAGCATCTCTGTGCATTGATTGCACATCGGGCAGATCGTATCAATGAGCATGCCACGTGCCCTTAGCCACGCATGAATGAGGAGCGCCTGGTGCAAGACCAACCACTCGAAGGTCTTGATTTTTTCTGGTAAGTGGCCTTTCCATAGATGCATCCATCGGGGGTCTACTAGGAATTAACGCTGGAGCAGCTGCTGTGGGTGCAAGGTGACCTCGTTTTCATGTGTGAGCGTGCTGACGTGCACATAGAGTTGGCACCACACTAGGGAGTCTAACTTGGTAGCCACCCAGGGACAATATTTTCGTAGGAGGATTTACATCCATTGGGGGGGGGGGGAGCATTTGACGTTGGGGAGAATTGATGAAGAAGCCATTGCCTACCCATTGCAGCTTCCACTGCAAACGGCAAGATGCCGACACCCCCCACTGGACAGGGGCAAGCGATCTTTTCCCAGGACACCAAATGCATTTTCGGTCCACCCTTTCCCCCTGACCATACAAAATCCTGATTTATCTCATCAATTTTCTGAATGACTCAGGATGGCAAGGTGGCCATCAATGCCATGAATCTCGCCGTGGCGGCCAGCATCATCGACGCTAGCACGATTTTCCCTTTTCGGGACAAGAACCTATTCGCCCAGTGTGTTGTGCACTTTTGGAGTTTCATTATGAGCGCCTGCTAGGTTCGTTGTCTATGCCCATGGTAGAATTCCCAAAATCTGGATGACCTTGTTGCAAACACTAGGGTGGGTATGGGTGAGGTAGATCACGGACTTACCTGGGTTGGGGATCAGCCCCACTTCTCTCCATCCTATCCAATGCCCTCAGAAGTGCCTGGGCCTATAGTACGGCAGTACAGGTAAATATCATCATGTCATCCACGTAGTGGGCGGTTAAGCATTGGATGTTGTGGATGTCCAGCCCCTGGAAGCCTTCCTCTATACAATAGGTTTGCATGAGGTCCATCACCAAGAGGAAGAGGAGTGGGGAGAGAGGATTCCCTTGTCTAAGCCCGCGGCCCGTCATGTGGAACCCCAAAGCTGGCTATCAATGTCCAACAAGTATCGTCCACCCTTTTGAACCTGAAGGCACAAATCCACAAATGGTTTGGTAAACCCTTTTTCCTATAGCACTATCCTAAGGGCAGCCTAGCTTACGAAGTTGTAAGCTTTAGTGATGTCTTATTTGATGCAGAGCCCGGGGAATTTGGCAGTTTTGAGGGAATGCTAGATTTCCTGTAGTAGCAGTACCTGATCCTGGATATAACAGCCTTTGACGAACCCAGCCTGGTTTTTCCCCACCAATCGTGGCATGAGGGGCATCATCCTGGTAACCACCATCCGTCAGAAGAGCCATAGGAGTGAGGTACAGACAAAAATGGAATGGAAATGCCCATGGGATGTGGGATTAACCATCTTCGGAAGTAGGATCACTCGGGAGCAATTGATTTCCTTCCGTACTTGTTGCCATGCAAGCATACGGTTGAAGGTGTCCAACAGATTAGGCCCAAGTAAGTCTTTGAATTTGTGAAAAAATTCAATGGGCTACCCATCAGGCCCGGTGCTTTATCTGCTGGCATGGCTTGCAATGCGGTATGGAGTTCGGCACATGAGAAGGGTTGCATGAGGTGCTGGTTGTCGGATGCAGTGAGGATATGTGAGATAGTGACTAATATGGGATCCATGGGTTGCCATTGCCAAACCTGTTGCCAATAGTGTAACAGGTTATCCGGGCCGGATGATGAGTGGGGTTGTTCCCCATGACTTAGACCATGAAGCATTCATTGCACTTGATGGTGGGTCCCTCGATGTGCCTTTGCCATGACAAAGAAGAATTTCATGTGACGGTCGCTGGCCTGGAGCCATTGTATATGATCCCATTGACACTAGTATTCCTCCTCTTCCTGTTGTAAGGTGTGCAGCTTGGCTAAGAGGGTGAGTTCCTCTTGGGCGAGATCGACATCGTGCTCTTGTTGGGCCAGGATGTTCTATAGTTGGGATTGTAGTTGAGATCGATAGCCTTTGAAGCTATACTTGTCCATCGTGGCAAGGGCCTTAATTTGGTGTTTGAGGGCCTTGAGTCCATGCTTGAGGAAGTCACGTGGCTCCTTCGTGTCGTTGTACCCTTGCCAGATAGACTAGACCAACTCACCCAACTAGGGTTTGGTTAGCCAGGTTTGTTAAATTTGAATGGGTGTGGGGCCCTGGACACTTCTGTTTCCAGGTGACATATGATGGGCCAGTGATCCGAGGCCACCTTGTCTTGCCCGTAAGCATGGACTTCCCAATTTAACAAAAGCGCATCGCTGACCCACACCCTGTCAATGTGGGATTGCACCCTGGCCGCACCCTGCCTAAATCTCTTCTTTTTATTCTTTAGAAGAAATATATGATAATTTTATTATTTGTAGTCACACCAAAGAAAATGATATTTAATATCTATTTCTTAGTTTTGCCATAAAAAAAATTGGATTTTTAAAAATTAAAATAGTAGAACTGTTATTACAAAAATACTAATAGGGTTAGTATATACAATACCAAAGTTTTTAAAATTTCACTGTAGAATTTGTGCGCAGCATTGAGCAGCACAACCTCTACTAAAGAGAGAGCCACAAAGTTTTGCTTCTTCGTTAGCCAAAAGACCAGCCTACCTACCAAAAATTAATAAGAGTAACAAGTCACTTGTTAATTTTTAGTAATCCTTGTTTCCAGCCCAACCAACATGTGTATATGCTTGAAGATCAAAATCTTTCTCTTTGGATACCATAATCCAATGTGTTATGCCTTTTAGATATGGAAGAAGTTTTTTTTATGACAGTAAAATGAGACTCTTTTAGCTCAGATAATTCCTACTACAAAAGCTATGTCAAGATGTGTGATTACTATGTATCTATATAGTGTAAGATCTATATCCTTACCCTATTCATTTTTACTCCATTTTGTTTGGATAAGGCTAGGAAGATAATTATGATACCAAGTTTTTAAAAAATATTTTCTTTTTATGTTGTAGTTACAAGAGTCACCCCAAAAAGCATATATATATATAGAGCACATAACAAATAGACTCTTGAAACACAACATAAGGAGCTTGAATAAATTTTGCTAATAGCTAAAAGTTGTGCATTTGCAATAATAAGGTACTCAAAAAACTTGCTTTAATTAGGATTACATATAAACTAGGTAAAATGTTAAGAATGTAAATAAAAGTTATAAACAAAGTTTAGGATTGTGTATAAACTAGACAAAATATTAAGAATGTGAATAAAAATTATAAGCAAAGTTTAGTTAAAATATATAAATGCTTGATTAAAACCAAGAGGATTAAATTTATTAGAGAGTAGAAAGGATATTTTCCTTGCATCATTAAAATGAACCTAAACAATTTTGGCAGTATTTTCATCGTAACACCTTTTCTTCCTTGAAATTTTCTTTTCAAGATTTTTGCTTATTTTATGAAATAATATTTACAAGAGAAGATATTATTTCTAATACTATCATACTAGAAGCACCTCTTCAGTTTACTCTTTAGGAAATCACAAAGGGTGTTTAAAAACAAGTATATGGCAAAGCAATAGATTTAGATAATTTATATGCATAATCATTAAAGTGGGTAGGGCTTGGCCCTATTCATAAATTAAATTCAATAATGGATCAAGGATTAGATCAACATTGGAAAACTAGAAAAGCTATCTTGTTATATAAAAAGGGTGATAAAAATAATATTAACAATTATCAAAGATCATTGTGAGCAATATTTTTACTAAGTTATTAGGTACTCTATTAAAAACAAGAATTAGTTCTTGCATTGAAGTTAACTAAGTCAAGGTGAAGTGTCAAGCAGGGTTTACACAAAATAGTTACTTTTAAACATTATATGGAATTTTCAAAAGGAACCTAATAGAAATTNGGTATCTTTATTGATGAAATGCTAAAATGGTATCTTTAAGAAAGTCATACTATCAAATTGTATCGTGAGCGGTGAATCTTCTTTTGTATATAGAAGATGCTACCCTATCTCCACTACTCTAGAAGATATGTAAAATATGTTGCAAATTGTAGAAAATTATTGTGACTTATCTAGTTTTTAAAAATGAATGTGAATAAAATAAAATTGATGATCTAGGGTACAAGAAATACTTGTTGTAACTATCATTAAAATAGCATTATAATGTTGCAACAAAAAACTTCTATAAGTTGGTTTTGCTACTCCAATTAGTGCTTGGTAAATTTGTAGAATCTATCTTTATTTTTCATGAAATTATAATATATGTTTTTAAATCTTATGGGTCTTTGGACATAACAAAGCTTCGGTTTCAACTATGGATTGTTGCTGATTTTTATTTATTTGAAGTCTCCTGCTCCGGAGTTTCACTAATTTAGGAAACCGATTTCATTGGATGCTCTTGAATTCATCTGGTCTGGAATTCTAATTTTTATTATAAAAGAGATCTTGTTTATTTCAATGTTTTTCATATCTCTATTGCTGAAGATTTTTATTTATTCACTTGCATGGCCGTTGGATATCTTTATTTCTTGGTAAAATGTAGACCAAAAATTGCATTCTCGTTTTTTAAATAAGCAATTTGAGCCAGTCCTAATTAAGCAGCACGGGCAGTGGTAGCACAAGAAGCTGTAAACATCAAAAGCATGTAACGCACCAAGTTATGATTTCAGAGGGATCCGGCCTTGAATAAATGGCTCCAAGAAAAGTCCAAAATTACAGTACATTTCCCAGAAAATTCTAGGTATGCCCTGACAACAAACTTTTTTATCTTTCAAGAAAACTGGGATTCCGAGTGCACACAAGTTTGACAGTAGGGCCAATTGATCATCGCCGCGGCTACATAGCGTACTTGCATCGGTCATCATTATGAAAATGACGGAAATTTTGAAATTGACAATTCTGTAACGTGGGATTCTTGGCTGGGCAAAAGTTGAAAGACAAATAATATAATCACACATCAAATGCCACGCAATAAGAAATGGAAGTGAAAATGATTCTCAAACTATAATTAATGTGGGACAAGCTATTACACCATGCAAAATCAATTGCATTCTCGCCTAATTTGAATTTAGGGTTTAGTGTATAATATACTTTAAGGAACTATGGTGTTAAGAACATAGCTTAACATAGTAAGTTGTGGACAAATCCTTCATTTACTTTATTAACATTCTTAGTAGTTATGGTATATATTTCAAAAGGATAGGTCTAGATTATACCTCATCAACTACTCAATGCCACAATCTTCACTAATTCCTCAACTAAACATGAACTTATAAATCAAAATCCAAAGTTGGAAATCTATCCAAACCTTTTTTTTTTCCCATAGGATTGAACCCACTAAAGAACAACTCACTACTATATACAAATGGGACATCTCAAAGATCCATAGCTTCCATTGCCAATCACAATATACATTTTTTATCTTATTCTTATTCCAAAAGATTTCCAAAATAGTTAAAAGATACTCTAAATGCTACCAAAATCTTTTCCCATATCAAAAACTAATTCAAACAAATCTTGAAATATTTAAGAAGAAAGTTAGTAAGATTCCCACATATTTCAAAAATTTATCAACAGATAGAAAAACATTTGAAGAGACTTACAATATAAATTCTCATTCAAAATAAGCCCAAAATAACAAAAATTTGATAAGATTTCGATGTAAGACCCTCCCTACCTAACCTAGATAAAGAAGATATTATGTCACTCCAACCCCTAGACCCTTGCTCATGGTCACAATATATGAACAAAATCAAAATGGTATGCTAGTGGAGCATGGACAAAAAAAAAAATTGAAAGAAATAAAAAAAAGGATAATGCATCACTAGGGAAAAACATATGAGCCATCACCATGCAACAAGATATGAGATCAATACCTAAAGTAATAGACTAATATCCATATGATAAAACTTCATGATGCATAACTTAGAGATATGATAACTATGTACATATAAAAGATAAATGTAATGTGCACCAATGCTAAACTAACTTGAATCAATCAAAAGATATCATAGACATGTAAAGGAGTGTCATAATATCATTATTGTTAAAGTCTAAGCCAAAAGAACATACTATTTAAAAGAATAATCATTAAATGCATAAGTATCCTTTTATAAGAAAAATAATTAATATCATCTAAATAAAAGCATATACATCAATAAACATGATAAAATATTTACACATCCCCTAGCATAGATATATCTAGTTTTACATCTAATATAACTACACAAATAAGTCATGCATAAAATCTATATTTCTACACATGAAAAATAAATAGCATCACTAACATAATGAACGGTGTAAATCTTCTATCTATTAATAGCAAAAAGTAAACTTACTCTATTATAGTCCAAATAATAGAGAGTTTTCAAGTACATGGAGATTCATAGTATATAAATTCATGGAAGAATCATTAATGTCATATAATAATAATAAAAAATAAAAAATCAAATATGAAATTTTCTATGTTTAGGAAAACACAAATGATAATTAAAAAGTTCCTATGCATAGGAACTACCAACTTCTCTAGCAGGATTAGAACTTGAAATAGAAGATATATCAATATAAACTACGTGAGATCCTTTAGTACATTCTTAGGTTGGATAAAGTGCAAAGATCATAAATTGTGAACATTTGCAAGGGGATAGCTCAACCTATAATAATACATGTTAGCATACAATCCACACACAAATCATAATCACTTAAATTGACAACTCATAAGATAGAGCATAAACATAATATCAAATGATAACTCTCACTACAACCACTACACAACCATGGAAACTAGCACATACAACACTCAATGTATCATGTGAGATATCTTGAAATGTGTACTGATGAAGTGTCATTAAGTCCTGCAACGACTAGGCCCCATTGACGTGGGCCCGTCGACATGCCTTCCACGTCGACGTGGGCCCGTCGACTTAGCCTTCCTGCATTGACGTGGCCCCGTTTACGTAGCCGCCTTTCTCGGCCTATAAATAAGAGGGCCTTCCGCCTCATTTAGGCAACTTTTAGTTAGTTGTAGCAAAGCTCTTGCAATTTTTTCCCGCAGGAGATAGAATATTTTCAAAGTGCCTGCAACAGGTGTAAGAAAAGTGATCAGCTCTTTATTTGAGCGTTGATGTATCTGAGCCCATTGGCATGACGACAATAAATATGAACTATTTGAGCATTCCTTGCAGCATTTGGACTTAGCTATTTTATGCATTCAGTAGTTTAATATATTTATGCTTTGTTAGTTACATGTTAATTACTTAGGTTTCTGTTATTATTATTTTAATCGCTATTGTTCATTCGTAGTTCGTAAAGGCCATAAGTACAACCATCTTGAACGTAAATCAAACACTTGGTAAACCCATTGATGCTTAACGTCTGGTAGCCTAGAAGTGTTAGGAGATGCTCAGAACGTGCTCGGAAGATGGGACCAGATACTTATGCTAGGAATAGTTAGAATACAAGTTAGGATAATTTGAGATTAGATAATAGTTTATTCCTTACCTTTCATACCTTAAATTATCCGCCAAAAGATATGCAAAAAGATATAAAAATCATTAGCCTTAGTCTCACTTAACCATAGTAAATGGAACATCACAAGTGAGGTTAGGAAGACAATGACCGTTCTAACCCAAAGTCTCACTGGTTAGAGTCTTGTGTATGTTAAGTGCTTACAGTCTACGGAATTCGACCGGGTCACGTGTGAACGTCCATGATTCGTATGGTTGGGCATAGGAGCACCTAGCCGCTCATCATGTACTTGATCCAAATTCTAAAATTACATAAAACCAAACCATGGTTAAGAGAATTATCTTATGAATTTTACCAATGGCAGCACTCCAACCATTACTTAGTAACCTAGTTTTAGACTTGTCCAACATTACTCTAACATTTTAGAGGCATATGAAAATTAGAGAGGTTGAACATACACTCTCTCTGCCAAGGTAGGGCCCACAACAAGAGTTGTACTAATGCATTATAGTGGAGGTTAGTCGATCATACTCCAACATTCCCATCACTAACTTGCCATAAAAACTTAGTACTACCTTCAAAACAAAGAGTAAATAACAAATATAAGTGGTCATAACTAATCAGAAATAGAACAATAATAATATATATATAAAATAAAAAATAAAAGACAAGGTGGTGGAAAGATAATACAATAAAATACAAAACAAGATCTACCACATGGGAAGTTGAACATAACTGAGTTCTGACCATTAAGCCATTAAACATTGAATTTACAGCTAAGCAAGACATGAATATCAAATTTCTTATAGATATAGTTAAAGATTATGATATCATTTGTCTAAACACCATCTAGAAACCATTGCTACATTTGTTACAAGTTACTTCTACAAGTTACTATAGATGTCATGACCACTACTTCAAGTTGTAATGAGCATCACAACCTAAAATATGGGTTGCTATGGATGCCATGACTTGAAATGAAATTCATAGTATTTATGAGGATTTACAAAAAAGGTTGTGACATATTTTCAATACTAGGAGCTAAAAGACATTATGAGTCCTATCACAAACTACCATAAATGAAATAACAAAAGCTGCTACACAAGTTAAGTAGTCACTACAATAGTTTGATGAGGACACAATCCCAAACTATGCCTTCCCATTGATGGCTAGAATTCATGAAAAAACTGAAAACTAGAACTATGGATATTGTAAATTAAAAGGTCTACTCATATACAAAATAAAAGTGTAGCTATCAAATCTAATACTATCCATAAGTTTGTATCTAATGGAGACTGGAAAAATAAATTCATAAAAATTTCATCTAACTTTGCTTGAAAGAATTGAAGACTCAAAACCATGATGATACTACCAAGGCACAAAGGAACTATAATAGATATTATCAAATTAAAACCAAGTAACTCAAAATTAGCATGCATAAAAAATCTAACATCACAACATAAATTGATAAGCCAAAACTACATGCATAATGAATCATTAAATAGAAAAATCCCATGTAGTCATTTTCCTACATCAAACTAAGTATGAAAAAACTAGAACATCAAAAGAAGGAATCAATGACACTTATCTAGTTATCACTAAAATGTAGATAATGAAGATGCATAGAGTGCATACAATCCAACTACGCCATGAACATAGAAATGACAGTACATGCACAACTACATTTAAACAATTGCAAAAGCTTCCACTTCCTTATTGGATGGATGTCTAACATAGAACTAGGCTTTTAGATTAGGTACTAATAGATTCTATGCTTTCTAATATAACATGGTTTTTCCTAAAACTTTCTAGGAAACCTACAAAATGCTAGCTAGGAAAATGTAAAGCTTATTACTTACATGTAACATGAAATTGAAAATAATTAAAAGTTTAAACTATTCTATCCATAAAAATAAAACAACTAATAACTTTTACTTATGAATTCAAAACTCCTACTAAATTTGACATCTCTAACCAAATCACCCACAACTAATGTAATCCTAAAATATGTACTGTAATTAAAATCGTAAATACAATCCATGTAATATAGCTATTAGGCCACTAATAAATAAACTTAGTAACTACTAACTAATACATGTTTTTATTAGGAACTTCCCATTTAAGAAGTTCTACATATAATCTGTTAACATTAGCACCTTTCCTAGAAAATGATATTTGAATTCCTATAGAAACATCATTAAGGGATAAATTAGGAACACTAGAGTTATCTTGGATAAAAGGAAGAGCCTCTTGATTCAAAATATTATTAAAAAAAGTCTAAATGGTAGATAAGGAAAAATCCCAACGATTTCATTATCTATCGTGGAAGAAACTTCACAAGTTTTTTGGATTAGATTTAAGCTTATTAATAATTCTTTCTTACTCTTCTTTAATGAACTTTCTCTTTTCAAAATAAATAAGTTTTTTATAATTATTTATAATTGAAACATCAAAATGTAAAGTTAGCAAATATTTATAAGCTATTAAATAATTAGCATTAATCGAAGATTTTTAACAAACAAGCCTCTTCTTAATCTCCACCTAAGCAACTGTAGGTTAAAGAACATTAGCCAAATTTAGCTCATTGTAGTTATTGACCAATACACTACCTACTTTTTTTTTAAAATCGTGATGAAGATCTTTTTGTGAGATGTCGAGTTCTACATTTCTAATAGTGAATATGATGAATTAAAGCAATGATAGTAAATTTAAGATAGATAAGGAGATTTTGGAATATTTTCTTCCACTAGAAAGGTGATTAGTGGTAGATTATTCCCAAATGACTAACCATAGAATCTACCATTATCATAGTAGACCATGTCAAAAATTGTGGATGGGACTAGCATGGTATCTAGATCTTTAAGCATTAATTACAATTGTCTATCTTCCTACTTGCACTAGTAGTAGTTCTATCATGTGTAATTTAGGCCAAAGTGAGGAGTATGATCATTGATGTTGTGTGGCTATGACTAAGTTAGGTGAAAAAATAAAATTTAATTAATTAATTAATCCAATAAATAACAAGAAAATAAATCTTAAGTTAGCCTAAGAATGATGAGTATTTGTTCTAGGCATACACATCCTAAACTCATGTATCCATTATTGGGAATACCAAGCATTATGATACTAGATGAACTAAGCAAAATACTACTACGATTACTAAGTGAATATACATGTTGACATTCAAAACTAGTAGTACTTATTCTATCAACAATTAATGTGCATAGACATTTAAATATTAAGGTAATTTTATAAAAGATAAATTTCATTAAAAGTAAATTCTATGCTATGTTAGAGTGTTGTAATGGATAAGAATCAATCTCAATCTTATTATCAATTATGAATTATATATAGGAACAATGCCACTTGAATGAGAAGCTATACAGAAATTTACATTGTAGGCAATTATTGATTATTACTAGACTATAGAAATAAATTCAAGATCTTGGTTACACTAATGACCGAAACAATATATAAATACAGTGGGTGAACTATATTTATAAGCATTTTTTGTAACTATTTCAATGTAGATGTGTTGACATAACAAAGGCTTAGTCAACTAAGCAACGTCAATGTATCAACATTAATAAAGTTATGTTGATGCATTAGCTTTAATTTTGCCCTTCTAAAATTAGAATTTTATTGTTCATCATACCCCCATAACTAACTAAAATATTATCCTTAAGTTTCAAAAATTGAATGAAATCTAATTACCAAACATTACAGGATTAATACATTACAAAAACTTGATTGCGACATTACAAAATTTATTTTATTATATGTGTTACAAACTAATAAAATAATAAAAAGACTTGAACAATATTAAAGGTTAAAAAACTTGTAAAAGTATTCAAAAATTTACTAATGATGAATCTTCATATTGTTTCTAGTGGTGGTAGTTTTTCCAACCTTGGTTTCTTCTTTAGTACCTTTCCTTTCATGTAGAATTTCTAAAGGGTGGGCCAGAATCTCTAATAATTAACTCATGGATTTCTAGGTAACAAATGTATTATTTTTAAGCTCTATTTCTTGTATCTTCTACTTGCCCACAATTATGTCCTCGTCTTGGCCTCTTCTTCATATCTTAGAAAAGGCCTCTTACCTATGGAACTCTTTTTATTATCATTTTCAATCACCACAAGATTAGCATTAGTTTTGGTAATTTTCCTTAGTTTTTAACACTTTTTGGATCCCAGGTGGTCCAAAATTTTAAAGATTTAGCATTTAGTTTCAAGGTAATTAAAAAATAACATTTCTAACACTCTATGGTAAGTAGAATTATCAAGTTTTTAAGTCATTTTAATTACTTTTACTATTACTTATCTTAATGTTTTAAAATGAGGTATTAGAAGAATTTCATCTTGTTAGCCTCCACAACAAACAATCTCAACTCTTGAAACGCACATGTTTTTTAAGAAGTAAAATGAGAGGTCTACTTCACAAGATATTACAAATACACGATAATATTACAAATAATAAGGACTAGATATTTTAGGTTCCAAAATGATTAAGAAATTTGAATAAAATTTTCATATAAAAGAATTAAAAATTAATAATAAGTAATTCCAAAACCATGCATGAATTTAGAGAAGTTACCATGACATCCTTGAAGGTATGAGGTATAAGGTATGGGATTGCCTTTTTCCTATCTTTAACTACAACATAATAGACAATTATATCTATTAAAATAGAGTATGGTATCATTAATTGTGAGATAAGAATTCTTGTAGTGGTGTTGGTGCAAGCTTTTTTCCACTTAAATTCATTAACAACACATTTTCGCAACTGGTATCGAAGGAACAAGATCTTCTTTAGAACATAATCTATTTTTACTATCTTAAAATAGAACCACAAAAACCTCTTTTGAACTTTCGAAAATTGTGAAGTCTTTCCAAATTGATAAATATACCAACTGTTGTTATAGGTCTTGAGGGAGCTGTTGACCACAACATCATTTTTAAGCATCACAAACTCAATAAACAGTGTGAGTTTTAACTTCAATAGTTCTATACTTTGGCTAGCTTTCACCAATTCTGTGGCCAATGTTAGATCATAATAATGATACTGAACACTCAACCTTGGTGCTAAATATTTAATATATTCTTCCTGAGATAAAAATATGTCAAAATATATTGTGTTATTTAACACTTATTTGAAATGTATATTTATTGCAAGTTGCAATTTGATCTTCTTGGTATTGACATTTAAACTAGAAACTTCACCATGGGGATTACCACAGTGGTTGCATGGTTGCAGTGCTAAAAATGATAAGAAGGGAAATAATTCAATTTGGATATGCTCACATGAAGTTCATGATGGGGTGCACTTTCTCTTTGAAAATCCATATGTCTATCCATAGCCTTTGGTACCATGAGCGATTTCAATAAATAGTTGAATTCTAAATAGAGAAAAAATAAGGCTTTTTGAACTTCAAATTTTAAATGCAAAAAAATTATGCACATCAATTTTTCTTCATTTCACATTGTTTTATAACTCTAAAGTAAATTAAGAACTTAAGAAGGAAACTGGTTTAACCAGAAAAATAGCAAAAACATGAAACATCATTTTCTTTTCATTTTTTAACAAAAAAGTATGAGATTTTCATTATAAATTTAGAAGAAAATACTTACAAGTTAAAATAAATGAGAAATTTGAGCTAAAATGTAGCAAAAATTATTGTTGTATTGTGATTTCTCTCTCTATAATTTTCATGATAAGTTTAGAATGTGTAAATGAGATTCTATGATCAATTTTTAGATTTATCATTGCATTAAATGCACTTAATGACTATAACACGATGAGAACTTCATAGTAGTAATTTAAAAGATACCAAAAAGCTAACTTGATGCCATGTTAAAGCATTTTTATGTTAATTACCAAGTTTAGGACATAATAGAAATAATTTGATGATCATTGCGATTGAGATAAACATGCATTCTATTCGTAAAATAAGTTTATGGTATTATACATGTTGAACATAAGAACATAAACTAAAAATTAAAAAAGAATAATAAGTTAACCAATTATCTCTATTATAATATAGATACTATGTTGTACCTTGTATTGCACATTGTTGTTATGTTATATTGTTATTGAACTAGGATCATCACTTATATAGTTATAATGGAATAGTCACATTTAGAGAACAAATAGAAACAATGATAAATTATTTTTAGTTAATAGACTTGATTAAATATAACTACTTGATTCATACTACAAAGCACCATATAGAATGTTGTACACTATGACGGTATATACTAAAGCTTATAGTGTAACTACATATACACATACATTAACATGTTAAGCTTGCTATAATATATCAAATCTTTAATAAGATTTATTTTAAATAATTAATTAATCATTGGTGTTTAAGTTTTGGACCTTGGCTATTGGTTAAAGAAGTAGCTTCAAGCTTGAATCACATGTCTTTCCAATCTCATAGCCAATGCAAATCTCATTAGTGATGCACTTTCAAGAATGGAACACGTCTTTCTAGTCATGTGATGGAACTAGTCCAAGGGACCATGAAATTCTTAGTAGTAGTCTACCTTTAGGCATGGGTTATATGTCTCTAGAGTGGTACCCAAATAATAAATTATTTTATAAATTAATTCATTAATTATTTTTTACCCTTGCCATAGGACTATCTTCAAGCATGGCCCACATGTATGAAAAGAATTATTTTCAAATAATATTCTCTAAAATAAGAGAAACATGAGTGGTAGTACATCAAAATTCCTTTTGGAATGTCAAAAATGGTAATTTTATGGGTTTTATAAGGGCTATAGCCTTTTCTATGTTTGACATGCATGCAAGGGGGTGGATCTCACCTATCCCCAGTGTAGAGGGATACAACCCATGTATTCCCACTATGGAAGGTATGACATGCATAGTATAGAGAAAAGAGGAGGGAGGTATGATGTTTTTCCCCAGCCTAGAGAATTTGCCTCCAAGCTAGAAGATCTACCCCTAGCATAGAGGATCTACCTCCTAGCTTGAAAGATCTCCCCTCAGCAAGAAAGCTTGTCCCGTAGTGTGGAAGAACAAAGCTAGTGTGGAGGGCTATAGGAGGGTGGATCTCACCTACCCCCACCATAGAGAGGGAGGGGTGATGCTCAACATAGAGTGTTTTGACTTTCATCCCTAGCATGGAGAGTGGTTGATGCTCAATGTAGAGGGATTTGACTTTCACCCCCACCATTGATCCTTCATCCCTCCAACATTGAAACCTACCCCCTCCACCCCCAAGTGTAGAACCAATATGGCCAAGATTTCAATGTTGCATAAACTCTAGTAAAGATCCTACAATGCTAGCATAGAAGGTTGAAGGCTGAGCATGGAAGAACAAAGCCAACCTGGAAGACATCCCTCCATTACTATTTTTAGTAAATTGAATGGCCATGGGGGTATGACACTTAGTCTATATGATAACACCCAACATTTTGGCACCTACCCAGCTTGAAACATAATAGAAAATTGCAGCCATTTTGCATCCCAATATGTAGCAAAAATTTAGGCCAAAACCCTATATAAACCAACCAAAACACCATTTTCTAGTTCCATCCCCTTAGCACTCATACCCTTTAGCATTTTTGCATTCAAAGGCTTTGAACACACACAAAGCTTCTTGAATCACCAGTGTTGAACCTCCATAGCTAGTGTCATGCCTCCCATTTAACACCAACATTGAAGATCTGGTGCATGGAGTAGCAAAGGTTTGAAAGCATTGGGAGTTGTGGAGCATTCAGATCATTGAGCAACGTATTCCAAGTTCTCACCGAAGTGAACCCCCTACTACCCTAGGCACATTTTTGTACACATTTCTTGAACCATTATTTATTTCTTTTAAAATAAAGTTTACAGTTTTGTTTGTGTGCAAGATAGATTTATTTGTTCCATTTTGATGCATTTATTTTCTCAAATTTTTTCTACCCTTATTTTGCATTTCATAAGTCCCTAGGTGATATATGTTGGTGCTAGAAAATTTGATTGTTGGAATGAAGATCAATAGATCCTATGCATAGTAGTCTTCAACCTTAGATCCCTAGGACCTCCATGAAAAAATGGGATTCGAGGTGCCCTGGTTGGTCTAGTAGATCAACCAGGGACTTGGGGGGTTTGTAAAATAGTGTAATGAAATAGAATGAAAAGATTAATGATAGATATGAATAATTCATAGAAAATAAACCAATATCTCTTCCACATAAAACCCAAAATTTAAAACTTCATTAAGAGAAAAAATAAAGAATAAGTTAGATAAATGTGTATAAATGGTGCTTGAATGGTCATAGGGGGTTCACTTGGATGGAGGTTTAGGATCCATTGAAGTACATGCAATCAACTCCATGATTTGGATGTCCTACCACTCTTGATCCTATTGAACCTCTAGTGGTACAATATTAGACTTGCAACATTGGCTACTATTGGGGGTGAGGAAACTGAAAAATTTGGATGCTAGATTACTCCATGTTGGGGTTTGAAAAACCTAGAAGTATAGTGTTGATACCAAAAATCTACAAATATTAGGGTGATAATGCTTTCATGTTGCGGTTCAAGAGAATGCAAATGTGGGAGATTAAAAGAGCCCTTGAGTGTTTGAAAATGCCCTAATTAGGGAATTATTGCTTGGAAAATCTATACGCTCAATGTATTCTAGTGTCAAAAGAGTGGATCCTATCAATGGTGTTTGAGACTATTTTTTTATAGGTTTTAGGCCATGAATGGTGTTGCAAAATAGCTATGATTTGGTTGTAATTTGGCTACACAATGGCTGCAAATTTTTGCCTCATTTAGCTAAGATGGGTGCCCAAATTTGAGGGGTTACCATCTATGGTAAGTGCCTTTCTCCATGGCCATTCCATTTACTATAAATAGTAACAAGGGCACACCTTCCACACTAGAGATGAATCTTCCAAATTGAGCTCTCTTCCATGCTTGTTGAAGTGGCTAGTCAATGTTGGAGTGCATGTATTATTGAAATCTAACTATTATTAATTTCACACTAAGGGTATGCAATTTCCACATTAGGGGTGGAGCCTCCATGCTAGGTGGAAAGTTCCACATTGAGGGATGAAGGCTTCCAAGCTGAGCATGCAGTCTTCATGCTGGGGGAAGGGGGAAATTTTCCAAGCTGAGGAAAAACTCCCAACTTCTTCATGCTAGAGGTAGGTGAGATATACCCCCTTATAAGTGTTTCTAGTCTAGAAAAATATATACCCATCATAAAACCCATAAAATTGGCATTTTTTTCATTTAAAAAGGAATCTTTAACACCCCCCCTACCAAGCCCAAATATAGACACTAGATGATCCTTTTCACTTGGGGAATGAGGCTTTGAACACTTATGATGCATTCTTTCAGTCACAAAAGTATAAAGTATGTGAAATTTCCCACTATGGATTATAATCTTTACATTTACAATGATTTTTTTACCTTAGGTTTCATGGTGTGAAAGCTACATGATGAAAATTGGCTATAACATGCAAATTTTTAGTGTGTTGCAATGGCCCCTCTTTGTTGGTTTCTGGAGGATTTACCGAAGAAGCACCAACAAAGAATACAAAACACCATTACATATTATGATGATACAATTCATATATGCCACATAGGATGACAAAAAAAAGTTATCCAGGTCACCAATGCTACTAGCTGAAGGCCATGGCTAGTCATGGTACTAGTTTAAGGCCTTGGTAGGACATGTTGCTAGTTTAACATCATAGTAGACCATTGAAGGAAAGCTTACCTATAAATGATTTTTGGCTACATGTAGTATGGATTTAGATAGGAATGACTGGTTGAATTGGCTAGCTCATTGCCATCCATGTTAGTTATCCTAAATGCTTAGTTATTATAAGCTCTAGTGATAAGAAAAGGCCCTTCCCAGTTAGTTGAGAATTAGTTCTCATGCTCACAAACAACTTTGAGGGCCAAGTTAGCTTCTTTGAACTTGTGCATGGTCAAGTTATGGTGATGCTATTGCTTCTCATTCTATTTATAGTGTTTGATGTGAGTAAGCACTTGCATATATTGCTCCTTCACAAAGTCTAGGATCATTGTCTACAACTCCTTTTTTTGCTCATTGTTAAGGAAGTCAATCAAGGCTACTTGAAGCAATGGCACCTGCAATTCAAGAGGTAAAATAGCTTTAGAACCATAAACTAGGCTATAAGGGGTTACACTGGTGACTGTGCAATAGGTTGTCCTATATGTACATAGTGCATGGACAAGCCTCTCATGCCATTTTCACCTATTGTTGTTAAGCATATTTTTGAGTAAGTTAATGATGGGCTTACTGCTTGCTTCTACTTGTCCATTGGCTTGAGAATAATGGTAATTAGAAATAATGCTTAATGCCCAGGTCATGGAATAAATATTTGGTTTCTAGCCACTAAATTGTGCTCCATTATCTATGACTATGATCATGGGTATGCCAAAACAGGCTACAATGTTATCTAGGATGAATTTGCAAACTATCTTGGATGTAGTCTTAGGGGAATAGCCTCGACCCACTTTGTAAGGTATTTGGTTGTGGTGCTGATGAAGCTATTTCCCATGAAAGACTTAGGCATTATGGGTCTAATGATATTCAACCCTCATCATTGAAACAACCATGTTATCTGAGTGGTGTGCAACTTATTTGGTGGTACATATATAAGGTTGCTATATCCATGGCATGTATCACAATGTTTATTGTTTTGTAGGAAGTCATTTTCCATATGGGGCCAATAGTCACCTAACCATCTAATCTTAGTGGTCATATCTCTTAGTCCTATATGTCCTCCACAAACACCATTGTGAACCTCCTCTAGGACTATTCTTGCTTCGATTTTAACTAAGCACTTTAGGAGTATGCCATCATAGGATTGTCAAAATAATGTATTATCACCTACGATGACATACTACTTTGATTGCTTACATACAACATCCTTCTAAATAGTAGTTAGGACTTGTGAGGATTCATCATGCATAAGGTAAAATTTGATATTTTCATACCACTCCTTGGCAGAAGAAATATGAATGATGGCCACAAAGGTATCCTCAGTGCTTTGTGTGATGGGAGTAGCACAGTCCATAGTTAAGGTGGGCAACTTACTGAACACATCTAACATCACACTAAGAGCTAATGTTACAATTGCATTGGCTATGGAATTTTTATTTTAGGGTATGTGTTGGATATCAACATCTATGAATTTTTGTAACAATTGCTTCCCTAGGTCACAATATGAATGTAAGTATTTGGCTTTACATGCATAGACCTTAGTTACTTGGTTAACCACAACTTGTAAATTGCCTTTGATTGCTAAGTGTCTAATTCCTAGGTAATGAGCTACCATCATTCCTTTGATAAAACCTTCACACTTTGCTATGTTGTTGGTACATGAGAACTCAAAGTGATAGGTGAAGGATTGGATCTCACCAGATGGAATGTTATGATGGTAGTGGAATTGGACCCATGGGTAGTTGAAGCTTTGTCAAAGTACATGACTATCTCATAATCCTTGGGCACTTGGCTAACTATGTTAATATGGTCATCAGGGAATTCTAGATCTATAGCTATTTGGTTATCAACAAGTGAAACTATAAGCTGTACGACTATAGCTTGATATTTTGTTGAGGATTGAGAGATGTAACGAAGGTTAAACTCTATCGTTATTGCTTTCCATTGGCCTATATGGCTACTTTTGTAAATGTTGGTCATTATGGCTTTGAGTATGTTGTTCTTGCAAATGACATTGATTTGGCTTCTAAAGAGGTAGTGTCTTCACTTCTTCAAAGAGAAGTCTAGTGCTAGACAATAATTCTCCACTTTAGTGTATTGAGCCTCATGGGCAACTAAGATGTGGCTAAGGTAGTATATAGGCATTTTTTTCTAAATCATCATGTTTCTGAAAATTTAGAGAGGAAATGGAAGTATTAGAGATGGAAAAATAAATGTAAAATGGTTTACCGTCTTGTAGAGGATATACTATCGGTAGTTGTGTCAATTATTGCTTAAGGTTTTCAAAGGCCTCTTAGCATTGAGCTATCCACTCATAGTGAACTCCTTTTGTAAGCAAGTGCTACATGGGTTGTAACTTATCTATAAGCCTAATGATAAACCTACAAATAAAGTGTAATCTACCCTGTAATCCCAAAAGCTCCTTAAGGTTGGTAGGAACTACTAATTTGCACATGACCTTAACCTTATCAAGATCGACACGTATCTTCGCTTCAGATACTACAAAGCTAAGCATCTTATCGATCTTAACACTGAAGACACACTTCTTAGAATTGAGCCTAAGCTTGTATTTGAGGCATTATTTAAGCACAAGGTCTAGGTCATTAGCATGGTCATTGGCCACTTTGGACTTAATGACTATATCATCTACATAATCATTAAGCAAACCTATCATGTAATTGTTGAATATATAGGTCATGGCTCATTGATGAGTAACTCTTGCATTCTTAAGGCCAAAGGGTATCATGGTATAACAAAAGGTACCTCATGGGGTCATAAAGGTCATGCTAAGTTGGTGCTCTAAGTTGATCCTAATCGAGTTGTATCGTAAGAATCCATCCATAAAGGACAACAAGGCATTCCTGGCCCTACTATTGCTAAGTGTTGGCACATTTGGCCATTCCATGGAACAGTTGGACTTGAAAATTTAAAAGTGAACATGTAGCTTTAAGGTTATGGGTTGATGGGTGTTTTGGAGAAGTAATCCACTAGTAAATAAAATGATGTTGAGGCCTTCTTCGGATACAAAATTTAAGTGCCAAATTATTCCTTTATATGGAGATTGGAAGATAGTACAATAGTAAAAAAGGAATAATTATATTATTAACCTAAGAAAGCATTGGTGGCGAATAATTTGTGCATCTTGCCTTATTATTTTTTTCTTGTGGCAATCAAAGCAATGTTGGAAGAAGCACTGTGTAACCCATGGACATTTTTTTTGTGAATGACTACTTTGCATGGGTCAGCAGGACGATGCAAAGAGACCGCTTTTTCTTGAAAGCTTTATGATCATCAATAGCAGGGCTCCTCCACACTTTAGTTTACCGTATTCACACCAGAACCGTGTAGTTCCGGTAGTGGGGAGGAAATCTCTTGATTTGGGGGGCTGAAAATTGAGAAATGGAGAATATTCAAAAATGGAATCAGAGCGGCCACGTTCAAGCCCTAGGTCTTCTAATGATATTTCCACATATATTTGTGCCGAAGGGTTGGTCGGCAGGGTTTAAAAATGGCGAAAGATGCTAATTAATAGAACAGAGAAAGGAGTTTTCCGTTAACAACATTTTAGAGGGTTACACAAAGCCAGAAAATTTCTCAGAAATTTTGGTTGAGCAGTACAGAAAATTTGGTTCTCCATTGACATTAACAAAAAATTTGTTAATAATAAATCCGAAGGAAATTTGTTATCAGCGGATTGATGTTGGAATAGTGGCATTGATTTGAAGAATAAATCATGAAATATGCTTATGAGTAGAGCCAAAGAAGATTCAAGTAAAGAACATGTACATAAAACCTCGCCAAAATTGACTATTTTTCCAGAGGAAAATTCATATGCTTTGGTTGAGAAGACTATAGAATTATCAATGCAACCAGAGACATCCCTAGAGCTCCATGTAGTTTTCTGCAGGCCCATGTTGGAAAGGTGTCTGTTGTGGCTGATGATGATGATCTGGAAATTGATGAGCCCCCGACCGTCAGACATCAGAACGACTGTCCACAGGGGCCTCTTTCGGGACGACAAATCTTTTCTCTGGAGACAGGTGGTGATTGCAGATGTGCCCGCACCGTTGGCTCTTCAGCAACGACATGTGCACCATATGAGGCGTGGGTAGCTGGGTGTGAATGCAACAAATGATAGCAAGCTCTCTATCTGCTTCCTGCGATCACTGGTGGTTGTAGACGAATTCCAAACAAACTGCTGGGTTCCAGCATCCTGATCTCCGTATACTGGGGCACTCTCGGAGATGGCACATGGTGGCAGCAACTAAACATCACATGGCAACATTACCGGATGGAGCGGCAAAGCCTCCTTTCACGGCTGCAGTTCAGATATGATTTTGATCGAAATAGCACTTTGGATCTTGGGTAGAGCATGTGTTCATTTCTACGGGTTTTGTGTGGAGGTAAGAAAGAAAAGAAATGAACTAGTTGATTACTCCCACCGTTTATCCGCACAGTAATTTACCAGTAAATGGGTTCAAGGTAAAAAACAAATATATATATAATAAATGAATAATAATAAAGTGTAGGGAAGATGAAGATGATTTATTGTTCGGCCTTATTGACTCCAAAGACCGTACATCCACTTTTACCCACGTTTTACTAAGGTATATGCTAAATTATCTTTTTACCACCACCTGTTCATAAAATTACTAGGGCTTCAATAATATTTAACATTTAAAACTTAAAAAATAAAAATAAAAATAACAATTATATGGTGCTCTTCGATTTATTTTAAAAATTATTATTATTGCTTATAAAAGAAATATTTGTAAAGACACAAGCCAATATTAGCATGATTTTCTCCTAACTTCCCTAACTTGTTGGGCAAATAATCTACTAACTTGTTGGGCAAGTAAGATCTCCTAACTTTTTGGGCAAGTTATAACTTCCTTAGTTGGGAGAGAAGTTAGCTAAGATATTTTAAAATATGTAACTACTTTTTGAACCCTATAAAAAGGCTTCATGGGTAAGAAAAAAAAAGGACTTTGGGGGGAGACTACTAGCTCTCACTTGAAGACACACTTTGAAGCTTTGGAAGAGCATTGTAAAGAAGAAATTGTGAAATATTACTTGTAAGATGATTTGCTAAAGAAAATACTTTAGCCTCTTTGTCATAGTCCTGTGAGTTATGCTTATTATTTTTTATTTTTTTTGAATTGTTTATCTAGTGGTTTAGATAGTATCATGCTTGGCAAGTAATTTTGGGATTTTTAGATTGCTCTGATTGTTCTTGTTGCATGATAGAAAATTTCTATTAAAATTTTTCCATAGAAGCGCTTGTGTTTGAAAGCCTTAAGAGCATTTTAGTAGTAAATTTTATTATTGTGCAATGTATAAGAACTGTTATTGGGATTGTTGTAAGAGAGCCTCTACTTGTAGTCATGCTGTTGAATGATTCAATAGTCAAGAGGGTTTAGAAAATCTTTGATATTTTGATGGGACGAGAATAGCTTCCTTTATCTTTAAAGTGAATCTCTGTGGTATTTCAATTAGAAATTGTCAAGTCTTTTGAAGGTTCTATTGAATGCAATTGTTGACATCCATTATCTAGCCAAAATGGAGTCTCGTACGTGATAGTTTACGTAGCAATTTTTGGTAACATAGTAGGATTTTCTTGAAGAAATTGCTTATTTGAGCTTTAGAAGTTTGAACAATTCGTAAATATTGAATTTGGGATAGCTTTATTGCGAAGTGTTTACTCGTATCATTTTACCTTATTTAAACATTTGAGGTTTTAACACAAATTTGCTTTCTTTTCTATCTATTTCCATTGAATCTTGCTATATTTCTAGTTTTCTTGTAGAACTATCTCTTTCTCTGGGGAAAATTAGAAGTAGATTCGAGGATTTGTGCTTAAATGTTTTTGCAAAACTTTATTTGTTACAAGTAGGTATTATAAAGACTACGTAGACTAGACAATTGAACAAAATAGGAACTCTCAACAAGTCACAGTACTTGGCAAAGTTGGCTGAATCTCTTTAAGATAAGTCATTTGTAGTTTACACACAATGCAATCGTTTCATTTTTCACAATCGCATACCGCAACAGCACACACACATACTCATATTAACTACTGAGTCTATTTGGAGGTATTTGGGCCTTGGTATTGCCAGAGACCAACAAGCACCTAAATCATGTTCGAGAACACTCGTTGGCGATCGCGTCCCAAACGGTTGCCAATAGTTCTTTTGGTGCTAGAAGGAGGGCTGAAAATTTAGCCTCTAAGTTCATAAGCCCTATAATTGTCGCACATCAACCATTCTTTGTTACTATAAAGGCTTAAGAAATCAAATACTATTTTCAGTTCATGACTAAGAAGATTGATAGTTTGGAAAATTTAAAGGTTTCAAAAGATATTCTAGATTCTAAGACTGATTCTTCATCAGAAGAAGAACGAAAGAAAG
>MNCI01011353.1:0-48170 GCA_015680685.1 Gnetum montanum | reverse complement strand
TCTTCCTCCATATTTTCACAATGAATTTTAAAGGTTAAAATGAGGTCAAATAAGAAAAATATCAAGGCTATGAGGCCTTAGGCTTCTTTAGCATAGATCTTTAGCTTCTAGGAGTGTCATCTTGTACTAGAAGTGGAAAAGCATCTTTTCCCCCTTATGTTGATGCTACCTAGCATGGAAGGGATCTCCTCCAACATGGATGAAGCAGAAATCCCAGATATAGGTCAACTTGAGTCACAATTGACTATGCATGTTAATTTTTAGGGTTGTTAGGGCTACGGGCTATGTCTTCATGTCAAAATTTGGTAGTTTTGAGTACTCCCAAATTTTTTTTGAGATTTCCCCCTTTATTCACATTGGAGTTAGGGGGTGTAGGATGGAAGACTAGGGGGAACCACTTTTTGGCCATATGGGATTAGTTTTATGAGGTTTGAAGGCTCTAATGACTACTGATAGGGTTCTAAAGTGCATGTAAATTCATTTGATATCATTCTAAGGTGTTTAGAAGTTCAAAATGAGTCTCCCCTTTATTTTCCATGTTGTGTAGCATAGAGAAATGGATTCTCAACATGGAAGAGCCATAAAGCTTAGATTTGAACTAGTTTTAACCTCAATCAATCATGCATGTGTGTTTTTAGGGTTACTAGGGTCAAGGACTAGGATTTGAGCTCAAGTTTGTCTAGTTTTGATGTTTCATAGATGGTTTTTAATTTTTTTGTTCTTTTTCCACTTTGGAAATAGTCTTCCTATAGAAGAATGCTAGGGGGAAATAAAATTTTAGCTATTTGCATCATCTTTGGCCATGCTTGTAGGTCATTGAGGTTGCTAGCATTGATTAGCAATTCCTAGTGTCAAAAGTTGGTTGTTTCGAAGATTCGTAAGTGATTTTTAATGTTATTTTCTTTTTCCATGTTGGGGCTTCCATGGTTAGCATGGAAGATTAAGGGTAATGGCTTTGTGGCTATTCATATCAATTTTGACAAGCTTGATGATCTTAGGATGTGCAAACAAGGTTCTAGGACACAAACAGAGATTTTTTGTGTTCATTCAAGGTATCAAGAGGCTATTTTGGTGTTCCCCCAAATTTTTCTCCTTTCTTCCATGCTAGGCAACTTGGAAGAACTGATTCCTAGTGCAGAGAAACTAGGAAACCCTAATTTTACAATTTTTTATCATTTTTGGCTATGCATGTGAGCTTCTAGGGTAGCTAGTGTCGATTGCTAACATCCAATGTCAAAATTTTGTTATTTCAAGGGATATTAGATAATGTTTTAGCTTTTCCCCTTATTCCATATTGGGGCTTCCATGCTCAACATGGAGGATTACGGGGGAAGGATTTTTTTTTGGCTATTTTCAATCAATTTTATCTATGCATGAGTATCTACAGGGTTTCTTGCATTAGCTATCCATGTCTAAGGTTAATATTTAATTATTTTGCAGGTTGTGGAAAGATTTTTAGGCTTGTACCCTTCCATACACATTAAGGATGGGAGGTTCAGCATGGATAAGGTCCTCCTTAGCATGGAGAACTAAGAGAAGGTAGTTTTTATCATTTTAGGTGACTTCCAAAAGTCTGATAGCTTTTGAAAGGGTTAAGTTACTTCTAGGAGTTCAATTTCATATAAAATTCCATATTTTTGGCTTTCCCCCTTCTATCCATGCTAGGACTAGGATGCTTAGCATGGAAGAGATCTCCCTCAATCAAGAGAGTTAGATGTAGTCTAGATTGATAACCAATCAACCATGCATGTCAATCTTTGAGGTTGTTAGTGTAAATAATTAATATTGGGTGCTAAAATTTAGCAATTTGGAGGATCCTAAGTATCTCATGAATTCTCCCCATTTTCTTTCATGTTAGGCATGATGGACCCAACATTGATGAGAGGGGGATGGTAGTTTTATACCATATTTGACTACTTTTAGGGCATTCAAAAGCTCTAGAGGGCTTCGATAGGGTCTAGGGGTTATTAGGAGTTGAGAAATGGTTACTAGTCAATTGATTTAGGCCATTTTTGGCATTCCTACATAAAAAACATATTTTTTGACTTTTTTCTAAGTATGGGTGTGTAAGGGTCAATTTAAGCTTTCAAATGGTGGTAGAATTACTTATTTTGGAGCTAAAATGAATTTTTGATGAATTTTTTATGAACCCTATGTGAAAGAGGGTTAATAGTGATGGTTGTGGTTTTACTAATTTTGCCTATGTTCCATGTAAAAATGGCTATGTATTTTTATTTGCAATGGTTATGGCTATAAAGCTTGTGACTTTAGTATTCTTTCGATGATGGAATCACTAAAATTAGAGCTTGTATGAATTTTTGATGAATTTTTTGTTATTGTAGTTGTAGCACATCATCCCTTTGGGGATGGAAGTGATTGATTTATAGATTTTCTTGCCAATATGTAAAAATTATGCTTTAAATTTGTTTTTTAAAGAAAAGTAAAAGATTTACTATTTTTAGAAGACTTATGGCTATATGATTTTTTAAATTCTAATGCTGTTTTCTAAATTTATGCATAGTTTCAATGCTTTTTTCTATGTTTATGTGTAGTTTAGACTAAGGCTTAGATTTGGCTATAATATTTTGGTTATGAAGTAAAAGGCTATAAAAGATGGTAATGATGCTTTTATGGAATTTCTTAAGCCAACTTAGATAAGCATCCTAAAGATTTTTATAGAGGATAATTTCACCCTTGACTAGATGTTTTCTCCAAATTTGATAAGTAATCCCAATTGGTCATAATGCAAGGTTGTAATAATGTTTTTTAGTGGAATTCCTTAAGCTAATTTATATTAACACGTTATATATTTTCATAGAGTTAATTCACCTTTGAATAGATGTTTTTTCATAATTTTTAAGTAATGCTAATTGGTCATAATGCTTTTTTTTCTTCATGTAGAGTTTTCTTGAAGCCTATCCTTATCATCATGGAGTTGGTGGATATTTTGTGCTACATTGGTCATCCCAAGACCAATACCCCACTTCCTAATATGCCTTTGGGGAAGGCTTCACTATGGTTCTAGCCTAGGGTAAGGGAATTCCTTACCTACATTCTATAAAACTTTAGTATGATGTTATGGTCAAACTTGTCTATGCATATGACTAGGGCTATGGTGGAGTTTTTGTTGCCTTGGTTTCTAGGTTCATTATCAACAAGTCATCAAAAAGAGAAGTAGCAGATGCTCTCAATCCATGTTACCTCATAGATATTTCGATGATGCCAAAGTATAGTCAATATAATTCTTACAATACTCTGATGGTGGTGCATAGAGCCCACATGTTATTCTAGAACTCGTCTAGCACCATGTATTATCTAGAAGGGTAAGCATTGTTATTATAATGTTTTTATGCTTTTTACTTGACCACATTTTCTAACCTCATTGGTTTTACAAAATTCTTGCAGGTATAAGTTCAATGTTCAAGGCTTGATCATCAAAGATAAAATCTTGGTAGTGGCTCAAACTGCTTTAAATGAATTCACCAAGAGCCCTTAGATTAGAAAATTTATGTATCGATAGTTAAGAGGGGACTTTGATGCATACGCTTCAATGTTTAACCTTGTATATAAGAAGTTCAAGGATGATAGGAAAATGCAAAATTGGTGGGCAGATGTCAATAATTCCATGGATCAGACCCTTGCAACTAGGACCTCCATCGAAACCACACAAAATAAGAAGAGGAAAGGTAAACATAAAGGCTACAAATTCTAATGTTTCATGGTTATGAAAATTCTAATTTTTCTATTACTTTAACTAGTCATTAAACTTGCTTTTATTGATGCTAAAATTTGGTTGTTGGTTTACAAAACCTTACACTTATACTAATGTCACCATACCACTTTCAGGAGCATGTCATGAGGATACCCTCATCCTAAAGTTTGGTGAGGTGATACTAGCAAAAGAGTGGTTGAGTGGATAGGTAATTGGATATGTTCAAGAAAACATCCAACATGCAGGTTTGCTTGATGTAATTATGATACCTATCCCTTCCATCCCTACTATGGAGATGTTGCATGTCATTGACTCCTTTGATGAGAAGGTCAGTTGTTTAGCACCATAATTTGGGATGTGAAGGTTAACATGAATGTTAATGTAGGCCTATTTTATGAATTGTTTGGTGTCTCTGTTGATGGGGCAAAGGTCCCAACCAGAATAGTGAAGGAATTGAGCAATCCTGATGAAGTTTTGAAGTGGCTTTGTGCCAACATGGGCTACTCAAAAATTTTCATGGGTGGCTCCATGAATCCTAATGTAGAGGAATCATATCCTTTGTTTAGGTCTTGTGAATTTTCTAAACTATTAGTGCAAAAGAAAGTGATTTGCATTGCACAAGGATCGACCTTCAAGAAGGTCCTGATGGATGGCACTAGGTTTAATTAGGTGGTTGCCTTGGCTATTGGGATTTAGGAGGAGATCCTTAGAATTCATGTAAATACCTCTACAATAATCCACATGAACTTTGTATTCTTTTTTGTAGGTTATTTGAAGAGGTTTGCAAAGTTTTTTGTGGTGTATAGGAATGGATGATGAATTCTCCAAGACCTAAGCCACCTTTCTAAGCCTTTGGTAAAGCATATTTATCTAATGGTGTAGGCTTAGAACCCAACATAAAGGATGGATGATATGTTATCCATTACCACTAAGGATGTTGATGTTAGAAAGTTTGAGTCTCTTGATAGCACAGATGATGAGGAGCCTCTCATGTTCCCAACAAGTGTCCAGTAGGCCAAACAACTATGTAGGGACGCTAAAGAGGTTACCAGAAAGAAACCTAAGAGGCCTATGAAGGAAGCACTATTGGTGACAAACCAACATATCCCAAAGAAGCTTAATTTTAAGCTTAGGCTATCTCATTGGGCAATTACAAGTATGATTTATTTAAATTTGGACATTTCATATTTTAAAGTTTATGGCTAATTTATGGTTTCATGTGTTAAGTAGTTTTCTATGTGCTATGATTGTAGACGAATGTGAAGATATGGTAGCATAAGTTATCATGGAGGTAAAACAAAGTCATTTAGAAGAAGCACTCTTAAAGCAACCTAAGGTTGAAGGGTTTGCCAATGTAGATATAAATGATCTAAATGCCTTGTTTGTTGAGGTGGTACTAGATACATACACCATCATCATCCTAGAGGAGGAAGAGGAGGAGGAGCCAAGTATGCCCATGCCTTAATGTTTTCATTATATCTTATAGTTGAATTTTGGTTTTCATACTAATCATTTGATGATTGTTATTCTTATAGTAGTTCTTGAGCCACTAGTGCAAGAACATGCCCTAAGTTTTATATAAAACCATGGATGAAGACTTTGAATAAGGTGGAGTTCATGTGTGGGATGGCTAAGGAAATCATTAATCAGTTGCAAGCGGTTGCACCGAAGATAGGTAAGGACTTTATTTTATGTGCCTTAGTTATTTGTCTATGTTATGGGTCATTGTGGCAAGCTTTAAAATACCACCAAATCTAGACTATGACATCTTGGCTACAAATTTTTGTTAACTGCAGAGACTATGCTCAACCCTAGTTGAGAGTGTAGTCAGCCTCTCATGGAGAGTGTAGTTAGCATGAAGGCCAATTTTCGTAAATTTTGGCTATGTGTTGATACTATGCTCAACCCTAGTTGAGAGTGTAGTCAATCTCTCGTGGAGAGCATAGTTAGCATGAAGGCCATTTCTTTTTTTTTGCAATTTTTTTCTAAGTAATAAGACTACACTCAACTCGAGATGAGAGTGTAGTTAGCCTCTTGTGGAGAGTGTAGTAAATAGAAAGGCTAGTTTTAACAAATTTTAGCTAAGTGTTGAAATGACATTGAATCCCAGTTGAGAGCATAGTCAGCTTCTCATGGAAAGAATAGTTAGTTTTCACAAGTTTTGACAAGTCTTAGGACTACACTCACCTCTAATTGGAAGCATAGTCAACCTCTTGTGGAGAGCTAGTTATCTAGAATAGTCTCTAGTGGCCTCCATAGTGTAGCAAAATTGCTCAGCTTAGCTCCAAAATGCAGTCAACTCACCTTTGGCAAATGTAGTCAGCAAGATACTTCTTTTTTATATCTCCTTTTGTCCTAAAACTGTGACTACACTCAATCCCATGGGAGAGTGTGAAGAGCATAGTCTTGTAGAGTGTAGTATCAAGCTTTCATTTTCTAGGTACCTTATTATCTTCTTGGCACACACATGTAGTTGGTAGCATAGTCACAGTCTCACAATCTTGTAGAGCTCAACAGAGCATAACAAAGCACAACACCACTAGTCCCATCAATACACCACATGAATAGTGACTATACTAGATGTAGTCCCAACTGTTCCCTCTGCCATGTGGCAACCATCTTGCACTTTTTGCTAACACTAGACCTATAAACACCTATTTCCTCAAAGTTTTTATGGTTGAAAAAATTAAAGGCTTGGCAAATCTAAGAAGTTCTTAAGAGAAAACAGAAGGCATTTTGGCAAACCAAGAAGAGGTAAAGTTGTAGACCACTGCATACCCCATAGTGGCCAACCTAGTAGATGTAGACACCTCAACAAAATGCTAGTATTCATGGCCAAACACCTCAGAGACTATGACTATGGTATCCACTACACTTGTTGTACACTATGTACCTTCTAACCTGTTTTTGTGTTAACTATGCTTAACCCTATTAGGGGTGGTGTTTTTCTTCTCTTTCTCTTCCTTTGCATTTTTTGCACTTGTATTTTTTGTTATTTTAGTGCATAGATATGCCTAAAACTATGCTTGGGTAGTGGTCTACACATGTTGACACCACCCACTTTGTTGAAACTTTTGACTTCACTCATTCCCCATTAGGCATCTGTGACTACACTCAACATCGTTAATACCATTGATACTATAAACACCATCAACACCACAAAAAACACCTACACACTTTACACCATCTCTCATTAGCATTGCAGCTAACCATACTACACCCCTGTTGCATTCGATAATTCCTTGTTCAATTAGCTAGACTATTTAGGGCATCCTATCTCTCCCCTCAATAGGCCCTCGCATGGGTTCGAGGTTAAGCTACACATGCATGAATCTCAGTGTTTCAAGCATCGATGTTTTTGGTTACTATAGTTTTCTAGAGCTAGAAGAAGGGCTGAACCACTTTTTTCGACTCTGTTGTGGTTTTCTTGCATGCTCTCTACATCACACTTATCTATCAATATTTCCTATAGGGATTTGTGAGAAGGATGATATCAAGAAAGTGAGCATGATGTAGGAATAGATTATAAGGAAGTCCTATAGGAGGAAAAGGATGAGTTCGAAGCTTGCTTCAAGCACAAGGACCCTTTCCACACCACCTTCCAACAAGCAATCACTAGTTTGATCCCTCCTCAATTTAGTTCACCCATTCTCCTTGAGATGGTCATAGCACCAACATCACCTTCCCACTCTACTGGGCCTAGGTTAATGCTTGTAGTAGCAACACATTAGATGAAATACATGCATTATGATGCAACAGCGCTCCTTTACTTGTCCTTTATAGCATCATCGCAACCCATTTAGCCATCTTTTCCTATAGCAACCATATCAACTCAACCATATACACATGTAAGGCCCCTCCCTAGGTCCCAAATGACTTAGGCATCCTACATCATACCTATTTTGTTGGTGCCTTCGATGTTGGCCCAACCCATGTGTGCACTACTTGTCCCAATCACCATGCCCATAGCACAACCAATGCATCTAGCACATCATGTAGTTTTGTAACTAGTGACTAGGTCATGGACCACATAGCCAAACCAATAGCAAATAGCACAACTAGCTTAGTTAGCTAGAGCATCTTTAAACTTAGGCCAGGTGTTCCAATTGATCCAAACCTTGATAGAATAGGTGAAGTGACTCAAAGCCATCTTCTATAAAACTATCAAAGTGGTGGACTTCTACTAGGATGACCTTAGAATTCCTATAGTACCACATCTAACTCTTCCAGTTAGGGTCTCACTACCTCAATTCACCAAATATAATGATGAGGGAGATCCCAATGTATATCTAGTCATGTTTAGGTCCTGTTGCAAGCATGGCCACATGCCATTACACACATGTTCACCATGTTACTAACTAGCAAAGCATTATATTGGTACCATGCACTACCCAAAGGATCTATCTCCTATTTGGAGGACCTCTTAAGCTAATTTGTAATGTTCTTCAAATTATCTAAAGGAAACCTTAGACTAACTAATGCAAGTCAAGTAGGGCCACCTAGAGCTTGTGCAATAATTAATTCAATATTAAAGTGCTTAAGTAAATTAAATACAAGAGCTGATAGTGGAAGAATATATCCTAGCCATTTTTGAGGTTGTAGTTAATAACTTTATAAAGTTAAAGCTGTACTACTTGGGCCCACAATCTCTATGCCAAGCCTTTGCTCAAACCAAAAACATAGAGGATGTAGTAGAAGCTAGCAAGGACACAACCTATGTGGCTTACAAAAGCTAGCAAGCAAGGATAGACAAGGACAAGGAAAAGAAAAATACAATGGTGGAAACCATAGCCAAGGAGGCCAAGGAAACCAACCAGGGCTAATGATGAGGTAGCCCAAAGCCCAACCTAACAATAAAGTTTCCAATGCTAGTGCCAAGGAAACCAACCAAACTACATCCTTGGTGGCCACAATGTAGGTTTTTTGAAGGTCCAACTTTCAGTGCAAGGATTGCTCTAAGTAAACCTAGTTGTCGATAAATCCCTTAGTGCTGTTGAAATAATTGTGAAAATCTAGATGCATCTAGTACAAACAAATATGTGAGGATGCCTACAAAAAACATGACAAATACTGCAAGTTGCTAAGAAACCTTACTTCAGTGATGCGAAATAAGCCCCTAGTCTCAAGACATTTTAGGTTGAATCGATTTTGTCATTACCACTAGATGACCAACCATAGCATAGAATTTTACCTAGCTTTACAAGAAAACCTACAACTGATGATAAATAGAGGTGAGCTAGTGCTTAACACTGCAAACTTGGTCAAGCCCCAGTACCAGTCCATGAGGGTGTACAATGAGCCTCTAAATGTAAGTGATTCTAGCTATGTCATAAATTATATTAGCATTGATGATGATATAGAACACACATAGCAACCATTCATGGTCTAGGTACCCTATGGTAGTGCAAAGATCCCCTCAACCCCCATGGGTTCAAGGCTCCCCTTCATTGTCAGAGTATCACCTTGGGCATCCATAATGCTTTTTGTGGTTAGGATCCCACAACATGTTGCAACAACAACTATTCATCCATCCTTTGTTGTTAGAGTGTCCCAACATGCTAGCTCCTCACTTGCCCAAAGCCCAATAGTAGGCAACACATCAGATCCTTCCCATCCAAGGGCCAACCTTGGTAGCAACACGGGCACACCCCCTTGGTGGCAACACAAGAGACCCAATGAATGTATCATAGATGAAATGGTTAGGCAACATGAAGACCAAAGAACATTGTGTCCACCAAAACTAGTCCACATATCTACAATTCTCATGGCCAAAACAACTAAAGAGGCCATAACTAGCAAATCACAAGAGAGTTCTGAGGCATCTAAGTAGGCCATGTAAATAAAGCCTAAGTCACCTCCATAAGAAATCTGTCTCTTAGGCTACATGGAAGAAGTCAAGGCCAATAAAAACATGGCCAATGAAAAAGACTTTGTGGATGCATTAGTCGAAGTTAAGAAAGTGGTGAAACATAAAAAAATACAACATTGAGCTTGTATGACCTAATCATAACCTTCCTTGCCCATTGTAAATCACTGGTGTTAATGTTTACCTCCATTCCTATTACGAAGGACATCTCTGCAAATGAGAACTCTATTCATGTAGTGATGTTGCCCCCTATGCTATAGGAATCAAGTTCCACATCCCTAGCATTTTTCAATAAGGAAATTAAGGTTAATCCTGAGAGGGATGAGGTCATAATGGCTCTAATGTTTATTACCATACACATTGGGTAATGCAAGATTCATAGAGTGCACATTGATGATGTAGCAACCACAAACATAATACCATACACTATCATGGACAAGCTATGCCTCATAGACCAAATTAAGCCAAGGAAAATCACATGCTTGAAATTCTTTAATAGATCACGTGTCATCATCAAGGGCACCATAACTATAGCATTTGTAGTAGGGGAGAAATTCCCCATGACTGCTGAATTCATTGTCATCAAAGAGATGTCATGCTTTAACCTAATATTGGGCAAACCTTGGTTGGCCCAATTACTAGCTATCTCCTCTTTGATTCATCAAGAGATTCACCTCCTGTACAAAGGTGGTGAAGTTATCATCCATAGTGATAATGTCACCCCTTTGGCCATCAACAACATAGATATGGAGCAAGGGTCAGATGTTGAGTTTTTTAATGATGCACCTATGGTAGACAATGAAACACATGATGCAAACTTATCCACAAAAGTAGTCAAATTTAATGACCTCCCAGAGAATGCCCTTTAGGGATAATTACCCTTTTAAGTAGCAAGAAAGGATCATGGGAAATAATGGGTAGTGTAATCTAAACCCTACATGCCCCCTAACCCACATTGGGTTAGGAAGCAATTATGCAACTAAGGTGTTCCCTTGGTAAAAAATGCACTAGGTCTACCTGCTATTTGCTTTTTCATGCCCTGTACCTTACTCTCTAGCAATGTTGCATTTGTGTTTCATTAGATTAGCATGGTAGCATGTTATTTGCATTTAGCTCGATTACTTAAATTATGCATTTATTTGCTTATTTTGCACATTCATTTTCTTTTTTTAGACATTTTCTTGTTAGTTTACACTTCTGTAGTTATTGATTTAATACATAAAAAGCATCAAAATACATAAAAAACATAAAAGACAAAATTACAAAAAAAGGGAGGGTAGTAGTGCATGGCCCACTATGGCCTTAAACTAGAAACATTATGGCCTAGAATGGCCTTAAACTATCACCCTTAAACTATGCTTGTGGCCTAGAATAGCCTAAAACTGTTGCTTTTAAAACTATTTTTGTTGTCTGAAATGGCCTAAAACTATTTCCTTCAATCCTCTCACTGTAGCTTGAAATGGCCTTAAACTAGCATGGGTCCCATCAAGGATTTAAACTAACTATAAACTTGCTATGGCTCATAATGGCCCAATATTGTTATGGCTCACAATGGCTTAGACTCATGTACTCATAGAAAATGTAATAAAATCATCATATAAGGATAAACGTTTACACATTACACTTAGCAAATAATCATCCATAGAAAATGTAATATGAATAATAATACATAGCATGAATAGCATCACATTGCAAAAAAGTAGTGAAAAAACCCTAATGGGAGGTACATTTGATCATTCTCAACCAGTAGCACTAGGTGGAGGTGGAGGTTCTGCTTCCTCTACTTAGTCATTGGGGCTGACATCATTACCTGGTACCTACCACAACCATTAACAAATATGTTTGATTAGTAAGCAAGCATGCATGAAATGAGCTAACACAAAATATACAAAGCATAAAAAACTAATTTGGAAAAAACTAACTTGGGAAGATTCCATGTCAGTGAGTTCTAGAGGTAACTTTCCAAGGCCAGCCTCTAAGCAATGGAGGATCTTGGCTTCAAAAATTTGCATCCAGTCTTCCTAGATAAAGTTAATACCTACAAGTGTCTTGCCTTTGTCCATGGTGGTCCATGTAGGTGGCTCCATGAAGAATGTAGTAGAAGAGGCCTCTCCAAAGGGGCTAATGATATGTCTTACAGGAAAGTCACTCACAATCATACATTGTGCAAAGAAGTCATATGCCTACTTCTCACCAATTGCCTCAAGAAACATCTCGAGGTGATAGTATTTAGTAGACTCTTCTTTGTACCACTCCAGGTACACATCGTGCTCCCCTTGTACTAATGCTTGTGATTCTTTTGCATTTGTCTTTATCAATAAGCCTTTGTGCTATAATTCTTCCAATCTTGATTTTTTTGAGTAAGAAAATACATATGGAGTTGTTGCCCTACCAACTCCCATGTGGCATCGTTCTTACCTTTGAGGGCTATCCAATACCTAGCATACTCAATCTTAGAGGTACACTAGGTGCCATCTCTCTATAATGTAGTTGCTATGAAGTCATATCTAGATTGAAGATCCTTGATCTTCTCATCCTAGCTAATCACCCTCTCCTACAATTCATGCACGCATTATCACAGGTGCTCATTAAAGCATCTAAAAACCCATAATGAATTTGCACAATAAGGCATGCACTTCTTAGATGTCTTGTACATGTGACAAGACACCTGACCAACTTTAGGAGGAAGGTCGAGTAGAGCATCCATCATTTCCATCTTGCTTAGATCCCACTACATCTTAGGACCTGTAGGCATAGAACAATAGATTAATCTCAACCGAAAACAAAAAAAATGATAAGATAATGAAGGCTAGGGGGAGAGTGTAGTTATTTTACTTGGTTGATGCAAGAAACCTTCTCTCCTCCATGGGCACATGTGGTAGGTGGCCCAGTGCTCTCTCTCCCTCAACAATGTTTGCTAGCCCTGGGTGAAGGCATCCACTCCAATGCATCATCTTCCCTAGGACTACACTCTCCATTGGTAGCAAAGGAATAAGTAGCAGCAAGACTACTCTCTTAACATTACATTAAAGACAAAGAAAATGACAAGTTACCATGGTAAAATCATGTCTATATATCCTCTTGGGATAATTTAATGATCCACTAACCTAGGACTATGCTTGCCACCAAACATCTAGTGGAGAGCATAGTGGGGTGATAGTGTAGTCAACCATATTGAGCTGAAAATGATGATTTTTCATTTCCCTACAAATTCACAAGTTAATTCCACCCCTGAGCATGACCAACCCTCCCCCGCATGGCATGTTTAGCATGTTCGCAGCCTACCAAGGCCTAAAATTGGCATGCATACAGCCTATTGAAGCCTAAAACTAGCACAAACATGTTTACCTTCCCTAGAAAATTCCAAATTTTATTGAATTTCTTTTTTCTCATTCAAGCTCGCTCTTTAGAAAAAAATTAGGTTGCCAATCTAGTGAACCATTCACACTTGAAGCCATACTACATCTAGCATGTAGCATAGCATATCAATGAAGCAAGGTAATAATTCATCTACTATGACACTAAACTAGTATAGCTCATTCACTATGATGTTAAACTAGCATAGCTCATCTGCTAAGATGTTAAACTGGCACAACTCATCAACTATGACACTAAACTAGCACAACTCATCTACTATGATACTAAACTAGCATAGCTCATCTGGTAAGAAATTAAACTAGCATAGCTCATTCGATACAACATTAAACTAGCATAGCTAATCTTCTATAAAATTAAACTAGCATAGAGGTCTACTATGAATATAAACTAGTAGTCCACCATGAATTTAAAAGTGGCACAACATGTCCACTAAGATGTTAAACTAGCATAGAGCTATCGTCTAGGACTATAAACTAGCACAACATGATCTATCAAGACCCTAAACTAGGCTTGACAATCTACTAGGAACTTAAACTAGTGAAGCCAAGATTTACCAAGACCTTAAATTGGTTTTGGGATTAGTCATTAATAAATTTTTCCATCCTTTTGTAAGCAATTAAGTAGGCATACTATAATTCTTCTTCTACACCAAGCGAGTAAGCACACTACAGTTTCAAAATAAAGCACTTGCAATCTATGTAACCTGTCTCATTGATGTGGCCTTCCACATTTTGTCATCTATAGTCTTTTTTTATTTATGTCTTATGTGGTTTTCTTGTCTTCTTAGAGTTGTGTTTGAAGGATGAAGCCCTAGGTGGTTATGCAAAGGTCCATCTCATCATAGTAGTAAGTCGTCACATTGCTCAAATGTGCATGATTGGACTAGTTAAAATTCTCAATAGGGTCTATTCCTATTATCCCATCATAGCCTAATCCCATCTATTTCTATATCCCAACACCCTTTTATTTCCTACATAGCAAAGATTGCAAGCCTTTTTGATGCTAATGCGTTGTGACCACATGGCACCCTCTTCAAATTAAACTTTAAAGCCCAAGGTGAACATAACATAAGTCATCCTGTGGATGTCTCTATCGGCCTATCAAAGCCTATCAAAGATCTAACATAAGTCATCCTATGAAGAAAACACCTATCATATAAACATGATGAAGTTTCAAAAATAACAAAGAAAATCCCATCTAGTGACACACAATCCAATTGATGGGAAGCATCTTGCAATAAACATTTAGTAACATGTAGAGCCCAAATAAGGTTCACCCTACCCAAAAAAGTTGGGGGAAAGCATATCAACAAGCAATCTAGTAGCAAAGTAGTTCCACAGTTGGCCTAGCCTTAAACCTACACATTGACTCTCTCACAAGAACTTCAATGAGAGGTCAATGTTTTCAAAGGTAAGCCACTTTGGTTCCATGGTCACCATCAACCGTGATGCCCTTGCATCATAACTTCTCATTTGTATCTCATATTTTACCAAAAAGAAGAGGAAATTAGGATTAGTTGGTATGGAAACCAATGTTAGTTTTTTGGAAAAAGTGTAGCAAAAAAAATTGAATGGTTGTTAAGGCTTCCACACTAGTTTTGTTTCTAAAATTCATAGTAGATGCTATGAAATTTCAGCACCCAAACCACCTACAACTTCGATGCTTGGATTTTTGCTATAGGGAAGGTAAGGTCAACGTTGCATTTCCAAGGTCTTAGCTATAAAAATGCAAATTCACTACTAGTAGAAAACATTGGAAATATGGCTAATAGATTTTGGCATAAAAATTAGGTAGAGGTCCTTCTTCTAGCATCAAGAAAACTATTGTGATTAGAAAGATGATTGCTAGAATGAAGATTGACAGATCCAATGCATAGCAATTCTCAACCTCAGATCACCAAGGCCTCCACAAACAAATGGAATTTGAGGTATCCTAGTTGATTTGGTAGATCAACCAAGGACTTGGGGTTTGCAAAATAGTGTAATAAAATGGAATCTAAAAACTCATAATAGATCTAAATAATGCACAAAAAAATAAACAAATATATCTTACACACAAAACCTAAAGCTTAATTTTTTTAAAAAAAATTAAAGAATAAGTTAAAAAAATGTGTGCAAATGGTGCCTGAATTGGCATCAAGGTGGTTTACTTGGACAAGAATTCAAGGTTCGTTAAAGTCGATGTAGTTAGCTCCACAATCTAGATGTCCTGCCACTCCTGATGATATCAAGCCTTCAGTGCTACAATCTTAGATCTACAACATTGGCTACTACTGGGGGATGATAAAAGTGGAAAATTTAGATGCTAGATTTCTCCACGCCAGGGATTGGAAATCTTAGAAGTATAGTGTTGACATAAAAAATTCAAAAATCTCAGGGTGATAATTCTTTCACATTGGGGTTCAAGAGAATGCAAACATGGGAGATTGTGAGAGCCCTTGAGTACTTGAAAATGCAATGAGTATGGAATTATTTCTTGAAAAATGTATGTTCAATTTATTCCTATGCCAAAAGGGTGAAACCTATCAATGGTTTTTGAGGCTATTTTTTATTCATTTTAGGCCATGAATGGTATTGTAAAATAGCTATGATTTGGCTGTAATTTGGCTACACAATGGTTGCAAATTGGTTGTTAAATTGCTACAGATTTTTGTCTTATTCAGGTAATATGGGTGTCCAAGTTTGGGAGGTTACCATATATAATAAGTGCCTCCTCCCATGGCCATTTAATTTACTATAAATAATAATGAGGGCACACCTTCCACACTAAAGATGAATCTTCCATGCTAAGCTCTCCACCAAGCTTGCTAAAGAGGATGGTCAATGTTGGAGTGCATGAAGTGTTGAAATCTAGCTGTTATGGCTTTCATGTTGGGGTGAATTTTCCACATTGGTGGTTAAGCCTCCATGTTGGGTGAGGGGGGAGGGGTGGAGTTTCCAAGTTGAAGAGAAACTCCCCACCTCTTCAAACTAGGGGGGGTTGAAGGTGGAAGTTTCCAAGGAGAAACTCCCCACCTCTCCATGTTGGGGGTAGGTGAGAGCTATCCCTTGCAAGTGTTTCCAGCATAGAAAAATGTATACCTCCCATAAAACCCATCAAATTACCATTTTTGGCATTCCAAAAGGCATCTATGATCCCCTAGCCTCCCAAGCCCAAATATAGATACTAGGTGACCTTTCTCACTTGGGAAATGAGGCTTTGACCACTTCTGAGGCATTTTTTTAGTCCCAAAAGTATAAAGTATGTGAAATTTTCCATTTTGGGTTACAACCTTCATATTTACAATGAAGTTTTAGCTTGTGTTTCATGGGGTGAAAGCTACATAATGAAAATTGATTATAACATGCAAATTTTTGTGGTGTTTCAATTTGTCAGACCATCCAAGGCACCTAAAATCTCATTTTTTGAAGGACATGGGGATTTGGAATTAAGGTTGTTGAGTTGATATTTTCAGTTTCCAGTAATCAAATTCTTCAATTACTATAGTTTTCTAGCACTAAAAGAAGGGCCTCCATCCAAGTTCTGCATCCAAACCTTTTTCCAAATTTTTTGCCATAAAACCAATATTGCAACACATTCCTCCCATGCCACCAAAACCCAATGTTAAGGTTGTAGGTAATTTTGGTTTTAGAAAATTTCACGATAGTTAAAAATTTTAAGGCTAGCATTGATGTGCTGCCAAAGCCTCATACCCACCCCACCCCTTGTTCTGAAAATTTCATAGCAGAGCTAACATGGATGTTTAGGCTTTGGTTGTAAAAAAAATCATAGTAGTTACTGGGATTTTTAAAGCCAACTAAGAAGTGTCATACCCTCCATAGCTAGGAAGGGTGTTACCCCTCTTAGCTAGGAAGTGTCATATGCCTAGACCACCCAAACCCCTTGCCATGAATTTTTTATGGTAGGGTTAAAGTTACCAATTCTCTTAGGAAAAAAAAAAGCAACCTCCCCTTTGGAAAAAATTAAAGTTTCTACTTTGGTTTTTCAGTCAAAACAAAACTTTCCAGAAAAGTAAAGCCCCTTCCTCCTACTTTAACGTTGAAAGAAATTATGTAAGACCTTCCATATTACCTCCTTTCTTCTCTTGGCCATCAACCCCTTGCCCTCACCACTACACCATAGCATAGGTGAAGCTAGGAAGCTTAGTGTGGGTGTGGTTGATACCATTGCTTTTCATTTTTAGTAAAGGGGTATACTCCATTAACAATCCCTTTTACCATTTATAGTAAGTGACTCAATTTTGTTATTCTTATCATTTTTTTGTAGCTAGGAAGCTAGGAGTAGGTAGAGTGTGATACCCCCCTCATTCCATTTTTAGTAAGCGAGTATACCCCCTTTGACAACCACTTACTATTTATAGTAAGTAACCCATTTTCAGCCATTTTTTCCTTTTACAATCATTTTTAAATTCCATTGGTTAGAATTTATGCTATGTTTATCATTTTTAAAATTTTTTTAGCAATTTTTAGTACATTTACAATTTCTTTCATTTGATTAACCATATTGCTCCTTAACATCACAAACATGGTATCTAGCCAAGATTTAGTTCATGTCTATGACTCAAAAGACTCTACAATCATAGAATGAAGGTAATTTCTTAGGAAAAGAGGCAAAACCAAAATTTTGTGGTCATTAATGAGAAATTATACAACTTCCTCTATGCCAAGATACAAGTTGGTCATTAATACCACACTCCGAATTTGACGCTAAGAATCAATTGGAAATTATACACTAGGATGGAAAAGAATACATCCCATCCCCCTCTAACAAGCTTCCATTGACTATGTTCTATGTGTAAATGCTTACACAACTCATAGAGGTTGATGAATATAGTGAGGAAATTAATTTAGGGATTGTCAAGAGGAGGAAGAAGAGTTTGAGGTTGAAGAAGAGCTGAACACCTTCATTGAAAGTCTTTTCCAAAATCTAGCTTCCCAGAAAACACCATCCAACTCCATGTCTCTTACCTCATCAATGGAACAAGTCCCTTAGGCAAAATCTCCTTCTATCATCTTATCATGTTTGCGTCCACACCCATCATTGCCACACATCAGACATAACCTCTATATCAGTCCACCTCCTTATTCTTATCAGCACCCTTTGTCACACAACCTAACTTCATTCACTGAGCCATGGTTATGTCTACCTTACCATCTCCATTTTCCATAGCTATGAGATTCTCATTGGGACCCTAAGCAACACAAGCATCTCATACCCCATTTAACCTCTTTATTCCTTAAGTTCTAACACAAACATCTTTCTCCTTGTTTAGCCTACCTATGACCATTGTAACCTAGCCTCTCCCTTTGATATTGTAGCCGATTGCAAGGCCACCAACCTCTCAACTCCCTCCTCAATCATTAATGCAAGCAGCATAGCCCACAAGGATGCCTCAACACTTGTATCAGGCTTTCCAAATGATCCAAGACATTAATAAAGAGTTGCTAAAAATTAAAGCAAACATAACTCAAATGGTCAAGGTTCTAGATTTCTACCAAGATGATCCTATAAGTCCTATGATGCCTCAAATAACATTACCCCTAGGCTTACCTATTCCAAACTTCTCCAAATACAATGATGAAAGGATTCCCATTGCACATCTAGTAATCTTTTGATCTAAGTGCCTCTTTTTGCAATTTTTTCCTCATATAGTATTATGAATTTTCCCCATGTCTCTCAAGGGAAAGGCTCTAGATTGGTATTAAAACTTGCTAAGGGTTTCATCTCTTCCCTTGAGAACTTGATTAGCAAATTTTTCAACAAATTTAGATACAACTTGAAGTTAGATGCCACAATATACCAATTAATAAAGGTGAGGCAAGGGTCACTTGAACTAATCAAAAGGATTATTTAGAGGTGGAACTTAACATTAAATGAGATTCTAGAGCATATTGCTGAAAGACACATTTTGGACATCTACAAGGGGGGTATTAAATAGAATTTATCAAGTCAAAGCTATACTACCTAAAGATCCAATCACTAAGCCAAGCCTTCTGAAAAACCAAGAATATTGAGGAAGTGGATCAGGAAAGCAATGATCTAGCTAGTGTGGCCTATAGAAACCAACATACAAGAAGGGATAGGGACAAAAACAAGAAAGAACATACAAATGTGGATATAATGACAAAGAAGTCAAAATAAGGAGAGAGGAAGGGATTACCACCACATAACACATGTCCTGACTCATTACAACCATCCACTTCCTACATCCCAAATAAACTAAGACCAAACTTTGGATGAAAGGATAGGTTTAAGTATGCTATGTTGCTCATGAAGCCCTCTAAACTCTTAGAATAGTTGCTTAAGAGTGACCATATACAACATAATTAACTATTTGAAGAAGCTTGTAAGAGGCATGATCATCTTTATGACATAGCTAGAGAACAAACGATAGCTATCAAATATGATCCCAAGTTATCAAAGTACTTTAGATTGGATAGGTATTGCCATTATCATCAAATGGTTGATCATCACAATAATTGTTTCCTTTCATTAAAGGATGAACTCTAGAAGATCATAAACTATAGAGAGTTGATAGTAAATGACCCTAGTTCTCCAAGAGCCAAAAACAACTCCTATACAATAGTCTCATTCATAGAAACTAAATTTTTTAGGGAATAATTTCTCATTAGAGTACCATTATGATGTTGAGGCACAAAGCCTAGGGAGACATTTGTTATATGGGTCCACCTCCTCGAGAACCTAACAAGCCCTTCATCATATGTGTCCCCCCTTCAATGGCTTCAACATCACAACATAATCAACAAGTTTCTAGTCCTTCAAAGCCTAAGAAACCCTTTGTTAGCTAGGACCCTCCACTTTCAACAAGTAGGATGATAATAACTTATGATCAAAGCCCACCTGTAATGGCTTACAATGTGAAGATTATCAACAAACCATCATCACAGTGGCAATGAAAGGAACTTGTTACCAAACAAACAAACAAGCCCACTAAAGATAACCAACCAAGATCTTCACTGAGATTAATTGCATCCATGGATAAGGGACCCAAGGCACATGCATCAAAGCCTAAGCCACCAACTCTAGGAAGGATGGAGGAGGTTAGAACCACAAAGGTCAAAACATCACAAGCCAAGGGAAAGAGTTTTCTTGCAACCATGGACTAAGACAAATGATCCCTTAAACAAACAAACATAACACTAAACCTTTATGACTTGGTCATGACCTCTCCCACACATAGGGATGCAGTAGCTCAAGTATTTATCTCTATTCCTATAAGTAGAGACATGCCTATGAACAAAGAGTCAATCCACTCTATCATTGAGCAAGCTTCACTTAGGGAAAATGGGCATTAACCCATGCTCAACATCCATGATAGTGAAGTGAAATTTGACTCTCAAAATGGAGAACTATTATCTACTCTTCTTCTTATAACCATATGTGTTAGTAGATACTAGGTTCACCATGTTCATGTAGATGATGAGGTGACCACAAATGTTGTACCATATTTCATTGTTGATAAACTAGGCCTAACTAAGAACATTCAAGCAACCACCACCTTAGCACTCAAGTCATTTAATGACTCATGAGTAGAAATATGAGGCTCCATCACCTTGGATTTCATAGTTGGTGAACTATTTCCTCCATCTTCCAACTTCCTGGTAGTTGAAGAGGCATCTAGGTTCAACTTGATCCTAGCTTACTTAATCTTATTTTCCATTGTCTTTAGGAGTAACATTAGATTAGGAACCACATCATACACCTCACTCTAGACTAAACCATACGTGAAAAATATAATACTAGTCTAGGTGGGAAGACAACGAAATGCGACCTAAGGCTAACTTTCTAGGTGCTACAACTAGTCCATCTGCGGAGTTCGATCGGATCACGTGTGAAAACGCTCATATTTGTATGGTTGAGTGTAGGGGTATCTCGCCACTCATCATAGGCATCGTTTCTAGGGATAGTGCTAGTTATCTAGATTAGTAATATCATACAAGGTCGCTGTATAAGACTTAATGATATATCTTTTAAGAAGAAGAAATAATTATAAAAAGTCACATATAAATTCACACACAACTTCATAACAATGCCTCTCCCACAAGATTACAGTAATGCCACACTTAGTGAGGAAGTTCATTGGAGAACCAACAAACTATATGATGATGAAGATTGGAGTATACAACCTGAAGTGGGGGTTTCTTATCGACATGAATGAAAACAACATCATCCCAACACATGAAAGCATAACTTACAAGATGACGATGAGCCCCTACTGGTCACTAAAAGCTTAATGCAAATACAGGAGATTGTTCAAATCTCTCGCAGGCATCATAAAGAGAGTCGTCTACCTAGGCTCAATTTAAATAACTTCCCTACTTTTTCAGGAGGCTATGACTTAGATCCGTATCAATATTTACAAGCCTTCTACGATGCCTGCACATGGAATAACATTGATACTGGTTGGAAAAAACTTAAGCTCTTTCCTATGACACTCATTGACCAAGAAAAAGTATGGTATAGATCATTAAAACCAAATTCAATATGATGTTGGTCAACAATGGTAGAAGTCTTTAACGAAAAATATCAAACCTATGCAAGAGTGTTAGCCTTAAGGAGACAAATCCAAGGATGGAAACAAGCACAACATGAACCCTTGGACATGGCCTTAGAAAGATATTATGCACTATTAAACAATTGTCCAAGCCATGAGTTTTCCGAGGAAAGGCTAATGTATCCTATCATTGATGGGCTACGTAACGAAATAAGAGAGACCTTAGGAATGTATGCACAAGGTCAACTATACGAACTATGAATCCATCAAGTCCAAGAGCTTATTAAGAAAGTATCAAAAGAAGAAGGAGATATGGCTAGATGGGAGAGTGTTGAAAAACATCAGTGGGACCAAAATCTCAACTTAACAAAGGTCCATGATCATACAAAGGAGAGATCAACTAATCTCAAGGTGGAAACAACATCTTTGCCAACACGACAATCATTAGAAGAAGTCGAGACAAAGATCAATAAGATGTTGGAATGGACATATCAAAAGTGTGGAGAATTTATCAACATCATTGGGGATAGAGTTTTGATGACCCAAGAAGCAGGAAAAAACATTAGATAATTGGAAAGAAGGGATAAGGAAAATAAGTGCTCAACTGCCAATCATACGTATGAATGCAATATATGCCTGTATGATCACCCAAAGGGCTAATGCCCAATATTGTTACATTTATAGGAGCATTAGGGAAGCACGCTACATCCAGAGTTCGTACAGAGATATTGTGTTCGATCATAGTGGCAACAATCCCAGTTGTGGGGGAGACCACCACAAAACTGGAGACACCCTTTATATTATCTGAATCCAAACGCATATCAAGTTCAACATCCTATTTCTCTAGCTGGGCCACCATACTCTATCACACCACATTACTATTCTCCTCAATACTATCAACCCATGCTTCCAACACAACCACCACCTTGTGCACCTTATACTCCTCCTAACTTTCAACATCCTCAATTTTTTCCTTCTTCTACATCGCCACCAACTGTTCTTAAGGTGCCTGCACCATGGCAACAACCCATGAATGCTAATTATACTACTACTACCAACAGTAGTGAGGAGCCTCCTCAACATCAAAAGCGCCTATTCTTTAAACACTACCGTAAGAAGGTACAACACAATTCCATGGCAACTACACCTTCCAGCTCAGCATAAGTCTCACATTGTGATGCACCCTCATCTTCAAACCCAACGCCTCATGTTACTTCATCAGGGCCACCAACTAACACTCCAACAACCATACAACCCAATGAACACAACCATGGGAGTCATCATTCCAATCCTTGCATTCCATCTAACGGTCCCAAATATCATAGTGGGTCAACTCGTTATTTGGGAACTACATCATATAAATTTCCCCACTAAGCTCATTATAATCAAGTATGTGAACCCCGATGGGATAAGTATGTATCAATTCCAATATTTCCAACATGCAAGGATCCTCACCCTTCATTTATTAATCCTTGCCATACTAAACTGTTTAGTTATGGGGATACCCCCCATTCTAGTAACAAGCAAGATTAATAACCACGTTTTATTTTCTTTAATTTTACAACTTTTTGTTTTCCAGTTTTTCATTTTTCAACTTTTTGTTTTATATTTTTATCTTTTTGTGTTTTTATCCTTTTACATTTTTATAAGTAATCTCATCTATGAATAAAATACTCATGTGGATCATTGGTTGAGGTGTGTTCTATGTTATCAAGTCTCGAATGATCAATTATTTTGACAATGAGCCCATTACATCCACTCATCCATTCTACAAATAAGAGGTTCTGTTCAAGGGTACAGTGATATTCTTGAAAATTCTTAAAAACTTAAAATTAATTTTTTGTTCACTGTACCCAGAATAAAGAAGGATGGACCAAGAGGGAATGATTAGGGTGTGACATCAAGGGGACTTGCAGATTCTCTTTGGTGACGTCTGTGGGAGTTATCATGCAACCTGGTTGTACTAAGATCCTTGTAGATCTAATGAAAAATGAGAGTAAGAGTTATCAAAAGGGCACTAAAAAATTCAAATGTTGTTCTAGGGGGTCCCATTGGAAAGACATGCACCCATGCCTGAAGGTTGGTGGCTTCTCTAGATTCAGTAAAGGAAAAAGAAAAAGAGAAAAAGAGAAAAAAAAAGGAGAAAAGAAAAGAAAAGTGCCATAAAACAAAAATCACTCCTCCCTTGCACAAAACGCCAAGTGATCATATGCCTTGTTTTTATGATACTCTCATAGTTCTTCATCATGGGATGAAACAATGCGATGTCATAGCTTAGAGGAATGGAATTGGTCCTGATCTTGGAACGATGGGTTAATGACATGGTAATCATGCTTTACACGCATGATTCGTTGTGCCCTGGGTCAGTTACCTCATGTCCCAATCTCTACGACCCCTTTCTATAGTTCGTCTCATCTCACTATTCGTATAGTTATAGCTCATGTCATGTGTAACATAAAATTCTTACCTCATTTCGGTGATAATTACATGTGTGTGTTTTGTGGAGTTAGTGTGGATTACATTTAACCCTTCTAGTGCCCACGGACACTTTAAGTGTGGTTACACAAGGGCATTATAGGTTAAAACCTGCTTTGGGGAGGACCCACTTGTGTAATCTCTTGTAATCTTCACTTATGACATACACTCAAACACACCATCTCTTACCCTTAGCATAATTTTTTAATTTATTTTCTTTCCCTACTATTATCCCTCTGAATTTCAACGTTCCGATGTACCATTACATACCCTTTTTCTTACCACCCACGGTTTTATTGATGAAATCCACATCGTCATCATTAATGGTGCCTCTTGAATTCATGAAATTTCCCTAGAACATCTTGCTACTAGCCAATGTCCTCAGTTTCCAACGTTAATTTCAAAATAACCCTTAAAAATTCGGTATTTTTGTGGTGTCTCATGTCACTAGAGACATGATATTGTGTCAGACGAGATATTGCGTACGCAATGTACCGTATGCGATATCATGTCCCCGTTGCTTATAAATAGGACCCCCCCTGCAACACTTAACGTCATTTTGTCATTCACACAAGGGAAGTTTTTGAAATTTTTCTATGCGACTTGTGATTGCATGACCCTTCGTTTTCTCACTCTATCTCACTCGTTAGTGCTCTGATTTTTGTTTCGTCTAAAACTACTTGAACCTAGAGTGTTCAACTTAGTTGTGGGGGAGGGGCACATGCCGAATAGCGCATAAATATTTTTGAAATTTATCATCGCCCAAAGGAAATTATCTAGGATAATTAACTCTAACACTTAGAATAATTGTGCCTAAAAATCATTTAACCCTTAGGTATACCGGGAAACTGAAATGACAACCACCTACGTCACAGGACTCATTATTACAAACTTTCGGGCACTATCACACTTGATAACATAGGATCATTAATAAAGGTAAGTAGTAAGGTATAACTTGACTTTAAAAATAACCTTAATAATGCTTGGCCTGTGTGATTGCAGATGGCTCCAAAATGTGGACAACAGGAGGGTCCTGCTCAAGGTGGCAAGAAATGATCTCAGAGAGGTGGAAGACAAGGTACTGCTGGACAACATGTAGAATAGGAGGAGCAATCATTCAGCATTCATCATGATGAACCTCCTACTAGACGATCTGGCTAGGCAAAACGAGGAGCTGCTACAGCACCTAAACTAGGACAACAACTCATGTTATCCCAAGATTTTTTTCAGGCTATCCATGAGAAGTCCACATTCGCTATGGTGACTTTGGAGTTGAACTTTGAATCATTCACAAAGTTTACTCCTGAGGCTATTAGGGATCACCTCAAAGGGTCTCCCTTATGGCCTATCCTCTCTGAAAGTGGTGCTTGGTACCTAGGAGAGACATACCAATTTTGGCACAATAGGTAGCAAGGAACCACTATTAATATTTGTGGTGTGACAGTTGACTTCTCTGCGTAGGCCATTTCATAAGTGTTAAACCTTCCGAATATAGGGCCCTAGGTTGCCTAGTTATCCACCCGTTCAAACCCCGATGTATGAAAGGATTGGTTGGAGAGGGCTTATGGTAGAGATAAATCATTTGGTGAATTGACGATGAAAGAGAGGGTTTACTTCAAAATAGGGACATATCACCTCTTCCCCACAAAGGGCTTAAAAAGGATATCAATGTATGTGGCTAGAGGATGTGCAGTGCTGATGGGAAAGATTAATGCTAACCTACCCCATCTATATTTGACAGATATCCTGAGGCGGTTCGAGGAGCGATAGACAGGGAAGATGGCACTACCTTTCCCTTGTCTTATCAGAAAGATTTGCTGATGTGCTGGTATTCAAGGATACACCAATGATGTCCTCAGAAAAGCCCAAACTGCTTCATATGCTGAATTGCTAAAGATGCTAGCCCCAAGAAAAAGCACTGGCGAAGAGCTAGGACCAGAACAAGAAAAAGAACATATGGCTAGACCCACTCAACCTCTAGTCATGGGTCCTAGCCAACAACAAGAAGCAAGGCCTAGCATAGGCTAGGATCAGCCGCCACCACCGCAAGACTTCAGATTGTTGATGAGCCATCTTAGGGCCATCGCTAAGATAGTTAGTTGAGGAAGTTGTGATGATGCAAACCTCTTCTGTGTCATTGATGATGTCATTTAACCTACAGTTTCGTTGGATTGCACTAGGAAAGAAGTATCCATTCAAATAAGAGGAGGGAAAAGTAGATGGTTGCAAAAAATCTCAAGAAAGATGACATCTTTCCAGGTGCAGTTAGAGACTGGTGAAGGGGCCACTATGGTAGGCATGCAACACCAGAATGCAATGGGAGCTACAGAAGTGGTCGTAGACCACATCAAAGAATCCTTCAATGTACCTGTTGTGCCACCGGTAGATCTCATAAGAGCATGGGATGCTCAAACCTTAGCCGTAACCTCCATGACTCCTGCGGAACATGAGGATGCACTTGATCAATTGCTTCAGATAGGACAAGTAATGATGTCCCTATTTGACATTCCTTAGGATGTTACAGCAATTCAGTCAGACCTCATTTCCACAAAGGGGAAGCTAGTCTTAATAGAGATAAGGGTTGAGCATGCTGAAGCTGAAGTGCAGAAACTATAAGAGCAGCTCGTGGCCTTACAAGTAGTATAGTTGGATCCTTTGCAATTTGTTCCCCTAGACCAGCTAGAAAAATTTAGAACTGAGAAGCTAATCAAATTAATAGAGGAGAATAAAAGGGTGGCTGAAGAAAAAGAGAAGGCTATTTGGGATGCCTCCACATCATAGGTGAAAACCCATGTACATCTTAAGGCACCCAAGGCCTTACAAGAAGAAAACAAGCAGCTGGTTGTAGACAATCTTCGGTTGAAAACTGTAGAAAAGTAAAAGAATGTTCTCAATGAACACTTTCATCAATTACAAGAACAATTTATCTAGGTCAACTGAGATGTGAGACGTTTAGCCAAAGAAAATCGAACCCTCTCGATGGAAGAGGTACACGTCATTTGTCAAAAGTCAGTGATTGAGATAAGCATGTGGTAGAATAAGGCTAAACGACATGAGAAGCTGAAGGAGCACTTCCAAGATCATGTGGGGATGTACAAACAAATCCTAGTGAAAGAGATCCATATGGCCAAGGCCCAAATCAACACTATAAGTGCTCAACACACTGATTAGTCGGCCATATTGGACACATACGTGTTCACCCACCAAGAGGAAGTTAAGAACCGGAACCTGTAGATTCAGGACTTGATAGAATACATGGAGTTGACAAACTTAAGATATGCCAACCTTACCATGTTAATAGCATGGTGCCCAAGGACAGAGCTTGAGCAGTAGGTAGCAACCACCCACATCAAATATGAAGCAGAATTTGCGGAATGCAAAAGAATGTTGGAGAAACTAGAAGTCACAAATTCTAAACTTGAGGTGGTAAAAGCCAGCTACCAGGGATAGAAAGTTGTCGCAAATGACTTGGCTTGATGGCTAATGGACCTTCATGAATACAAGAACAAAGCCAGAGCCTATGAGAAGGAATGAAGAGTGCTTGTGGCTTGGTATGTCAAGGCCAACAAAATGTTCTCGCAATTGCCCTGTCTGTGGGAGGTGCCGACTCCGTGAAACATTGGAACATTAGCATGGATGGCACAAGACCCTTAGACTAAAGAGGAGAAGCTCCAGGCCATTCTTTAGTGTCATCAAACCTCAAAACCTGGAGCACAAGACAAAAGGAAGCCACCAATGGAGGAGCCACTACCACCAGGAACTACATGAGTTCCAAATTTTTGTAATTGTAGCATATTCTATGTGTTGTGTCTTTATTTTGTTTTCTTCCTACACTACGACATCATCCCATTTCTTTTTCCATCTAATAATCCCATACCTATCCACTATGTAATCACTGTAACTCAAGGATGCATTTTTATTCAGTCGTGGGGGTATGATGGGATGCGATATCGCGTCTGCCGCAATATCGCATGGGCCACGATATCGCATACACAATATCATATCTTTCCCTGCAATATCACGTACACGATATTGCAGCCTACTACCAGTTCTATAAATAAGAGGCGGCTCTCCCTTTTTCCATATAATAGAGTTAGATTGTAGCTAGACTCTAGTAGTTTGATCCCTCCAGATATAGATTATTTTCTAGTGTATGCCCACAGTGTGGTGAATGTAATTGTACGACATCCTTTATTCGAGTGTGACATACTTGGACATGCACATGACCGAAAATAAAGATCAAGATTACTTCATCAATGAAGCATTCATTTTGTTATTTATTTATTTATTTAATTATTATTTATTATTTTCTTAGTTAATTTTTCTTATCCTTATCTCTTAGAAACGCAGAATGAGTATGACTTAATCACAAGCATTTAAGTGTGACTACTTTGTACCCAGTGGTGTACCTAGGCCCTGCGCTTGGTAATCCCAATGGTAGTCGCGCACGAGGTCCAAGATGTGTATGGATGATTAAGGAATGGATGTTCATCGCACTTAGGCTAGTTTAGATTTTCTCACCCTTTTCCTCCAAGCTTAGTTAATCTTATATTCCATTATCTTCAGGAGTAGCATTAGATTAGGAACCACATCGTACACCTCACTCTGAACTAAACCATACGTGACAAATATAATACTAGTCCAAGTGGGAAGACAACGAACTGCGACCTAAGGCTAATTGTCTAGGTGCTACAACTAGTCTGTCTGCGGAGTTCGACTGGATCGTGCACGAAAACACTCGTATTCGTATGGTTGAGTGTAGGGGTATCTCGCCACTCATCTGCAAGTATGGACTATGGGCCATTATGGCTTTAAACTAGCAATATGGCTCATTGAGGCCTAAAACTAACACTATGGCCTATCATGGCAAAAAATTGGCAACCTTATGGCTTGCTAGGACCTAAAAAATGGTGAGCATAATAAACTCTTCTTTTTGTCCCTATATCAACATCATTGCTAATTTACTTGATAGCATCATATGTGAGTTTACTTATATGCGTCTACCTTGGTTTACAATTATCAATATGTCACACTTTCATCTACTAGTTTTAGTTTTTGGCCTTATTACATTTACCATCTATGTTTATATGAAATATTTAAAACATAAATATTTAAAACTAACACATAGTTGCAATCATATTGTGTGACAATAATCAAAGAATGTCAAATGTCCATATGTCTATGACCATAGTTGCACTATGCAACATACAACAACATGAATAATACATGGTCATTGTGGCCTTTGTTGTCAAATGAAAACAACTATAACAACAACAAAGAAGAGGATAAAAAGGGATATCTGGTCTATAAATGAAAACAACTATAACAACAATAAAGAAGAGCATGAATGTGACTGTCAAAACATACAAGTTCTATAACTACACATTTGGATTCATTCATTATTCCATTATCAAGGGTCTAAAATTCAATACCAAAAATTTTTATAAGATTGAACATGAAAGCTTAGCTCATGAATTTTCTTTCACAATGCCACGACCACTAGGTCCATATGTTCAATATAAATTCAAAATAATAGGGGATCTTGGTCAAACTTCCCACTCAAATCAAACCCTTCACCATTATCTAAAAATAGGTGGGAAAGCTATTCTCTTTGTAGGTCTTGCTTACATTATTATGTCGACATCTTACTCCTCTAATAGAAAGTATACTCCTCAATATGTATGGGTTGAAGAGGAATTCACAAAGGTTAATAGATCAAAGACTCTATGGTTAATAGTTCTCATCTATTTCCCATGGTATAATAGCAATAGTTATCACTACGTGGAAGGTGAAACCATGTGGATGCAGTTTGAATCCTGGTTTATAAACTACCTAGTTGATGTGGTTTTTGTTGGCCATGTTGATGCCACGAAAGATCTAAAAGTGTTTCAAATATAGCTTATAACATAGTAAATGGGAACTGCGAATTTGTTCATAATCCTTCAGCCCCTGTTATATCACTATTGGGGACAGCGTCAACATTGAGGGTCCTGTAACCAACCTTACAGAACCGTAGCTTGATTATTTAGTTTTCAAAGAAGCAAGCTTTGGGTTGCCCTATTTGACATCAAGAACAGAACCCATGATTATTACCAGTGCCACCGTAATCAAGAGAGAGACAACAAAATTGTTGATTCTCAATGGTTTTATAACAAACATTACAGATATTCTAATTCTTGTTTATTCATTTATGCCATTGATGCTCACATAATGCACATGCAATGCTCATTCCGTGTAGGGCATTTTGCAGCACCTTGGACAGCTTAAATTAGATTCATGTAAAACCCACAACATGAGTAAAATATCAAAGTGCAAGAGAGTTTGATATTTAACTTAATTTAAAAAAAAAACAAATAGATGTGTAGTAACATCAACCCTAGCACTGGCACCGTTCCCCTTGCTTGCGTTCCCCTACACAGGCCCACTTGGGCCGCGTGGGCCAGTGAACTGGGCCACCGCACTGCAGCCCATAGCATAGTCATGGGTCACCGAACCACCGAACCACCAAGGCAAGCCATCGTAGCCATGGTCACTGCTCTCTGTGACACCCTAACTCTTTGTGCCGCCATGGATCATTGCTAATGGTGCCCTTCTGATCACCTGCCTCTATGCAGGCCCGTAACAAAAATGGCCTGTTGGGTGGCACAGCCTTGTGAGGATCAATGCAAATTCCAGAAGACACGCCCAGTCCCAAAGCCGCGTCAATCCTTGAAACCTACCTTCACAGATCCCAGAAAACTAACGCTCCATTGCCGCCATCGTAGATGCAGGCGAACGCTTGATGCCATGAAAGTCGTCCCAACCCTCCTGGCCATTGAAACCCTCACCTACCGCCACACCCTGACCTAAAGTCACCTTTGCGGCCATGCCCAGATTTGTTGATTCCTTTGCCGCAACGGTTAGAAACCTTTCCCTACCTTTAAAACCGACATTCATGGCAGGAAAACCCACACCACCGCTGTTGTGGTCCTCAAATCTCCAGGAGCGTTCAAAATCCTCACCATCCATCCATGCCGGATCCACGTTGGTCAGCATGGAAGCCACAAATCTGATGCGGCTTCAGGCTAGCATGGAACCAGCGTGGATGTCACAAATGCGGCGAAATCCATCCATGCTAGTCAGCGTGGAACCAGCGTGGATACCACACATCCATCACCACATCTTGGGGCTCTGCACCATCAACGACCTGCATCTTGCCACCAACGACTGCCTCTACCACCAAATCCTCTGTTCTGCTGCTTCCATTGACGACAAATCCACTAGGGTTTGGTCCTACCCTACATCGAATAAGAAAAATAAAAAATTAAACCCTGATGGGCACTGCATAGGCCCCGCAGCGGGCTACGCAGCCACAGTCCTGGTGCACCATCCTACAACCCCGTGCCTGGAAACCCTTGAGCACACGGTGCCACCTCTGTCGCTGCCAGCAACGTGAGACCCTGAATGTTGTGCTGGCTTGTCAAGCCGTTGCTCCGTTGCGCAGGCTGTCCCACCCTTCATGCCATCACCCATCTCCATGGACCGCTACTGCCCTCTGCAAATCCACTGCTCTTCCAAGTGCAACGATACTGCTCTTCACCCTTGTAACCGGCAACAAAATACAATAATTAAATAAATAAGTAAAAAAATAATACTACTACTACTTATACCTCTATTTTATATTCTTATATGATACATGCTTATACTAGTTTCCCTCTCTATATTTTACTCCCCTACACGTATATATCATGTCTTTAATGCTCTAAATTATACTTACATCCTACATCGTACCTATTACTATCTATTTTTATTATTGTCTATTGTGTCTTTACTCTATACTTATATATTTATCCAACTCCAACCACATCATTAATCCTCTTATTTATTTATATATAGATTATACATAAATATTTTGTTAACCTTTGTTTCATACTTATGTTACATCATGTCTTTATTTGACAATATCTTATATTGTGTCTAGTCCCTTAACATACTACTCAACATCCTTGCTATCATTCAATACATACTAATTTCATTTACCTATCTCTATATATTCCCACCATGGACCGCCAAGGCCTAAAACTAGCACTATGTAACCTTATTTAACTACATTCTCCATCATTTTGACCTTGATTCACATAATTTAACATCATTTGCCATCATTTAACATCAATAAGGCCTCTTTTCTAACATCATTTTATGTGGTTTTGATCATTATTTGGCCTTCATGTGATCCCATTATCCATCATTTGGCCTTTGTTTCATCCTTCTTGCTTCAACTTATCCCTTATAATCTTTATTAACCATTTTTAACCTTGGTTTAGCCTTTGATTGGTGTCAGGTAATGGGTTTGATCATTCTTGACCATCATTTGACACCATGTAACCATGGCTTGTCAAGGCCTTAAACTACTAATCCCATAGCTTGCCAAAACCTCAAACTAGCAATTTAATAGTTCACCAAGGCCTAAACCTAGTAAAATGTGACCTCAATTAACCATGTTGGGTAATATGTAGTCTACTTTACCGTGTTTGACCTTGTTTGGCGTCATCCCCACTATGTTTTAACCTTGTTTGACCTTATTTAACATCATTTTATATGCTTTTGACAATCTTTTATCATCATTTGACATTATGTGACCATGGCTTGCCAAGGCCTTAAATTGACAACATGGCCTGCTAAGGCCTTAAATTGGCAAAAGTGTAATCATGTTCAACCGTCTTTAACCTCACATTACCTTGTATTGCCTTATAGCCTCTATTGACATTACTTGGATGCTTGATGACATTTGTTGCAATATTTTGTCTCATTTATGCATTATTGCTAGCATTATTTTAATGGTTTTATCAATATTTTATCATTTTGTTACATAGGTGCCACTTGATGTGCTTATGTTATCTTGCAGGGATGAGCTAAGAGGATGAGGAAGTAAACTTGATTAGCCTTAAAGCCTAAATAAACCCCTCTTGTGATGTTGTTAGGCCAAGTTGGCCTTAATCTCAAGACCTTAAAACCACTTTTCTCTATATCCATAATACCCTTAAAATAGCTAGATGACCATTTACGTTAAAGCCAAAAGCATCATGGGAGTTTCCTTAGCTGATATTTCAATCTAAACCACAATGGTGAGGAGAAAACACATGAAAACCAAGTTCCTTACTAGATGTTAAGTCTACTAATGACCACATCAAACCCTTGTTATGCAACATTAAAGCCATCATATAGCCCTAATTATTTCTAACACTCACATGTTTGTTTGTAGTATTGTTTATCATTGTTGATAGGTTGCAATGAATGACAGATGTTGACAACTTTGATGACCTATAATAAATGAGCTTACATGACAGAAGGATATCTTTATATAGCCTACCAAGGTCTTAAATTAACAATACAACCTACAAAGGCCTTAAACTAGCACCACAACCTACTATGACGTTAAACTAGCACCACAACTTACTAAGGTCTTAAACTGGCATCATGGCCTACTAGTGCCTTAATCTAGTATTATGACCCACCACGGCCTTAAACTAGCAACATTGGTGACCTAGGGAGCTTAGTTTTATCCTTCTATGTGGCCTTTATGCATTGTAATGTTGTACAATGTTCTATTTGCTTACTTTTCGTATCCTCCTCTTAGAGTTGTGTTTGAAGGATGTAGCTTTGAGAAATTACAAGGGTGTCATTTATTATGAAAGAAAGTCATCATGTAACCTCAATTTACAAGATTTGGTGAGTTTGTCCTAATATATCAAAAGTGCTTGTACCAAAACCCTCCATCTAACATCATTGCTTGAGCCCAACCTCATAACCTCATTATAGCCTTCCATACTAATGAGTGGCGAGGCACCCCTACACTCAACCATATGAATACGAGCGTTCACACATGATCTGGTCAAACTCCAAAGACTAAGTACTTATGTGCCCTTGTGGAATAAGGATAGGTTTGTTGATCGTTGTCTTCCTAAGCTTACCTGTATGTCATGATTGTATCATTAAGCTTGAGGCATATGATTTTTATAACTTTTATGTTTTTATGTCCTACTACTAATAAGGGAGGAGAGAAAGATAACTAAGTGACTAATTTAACTTAACTACTGATTAACTAGGCTTTAACTAATCCTAACACTAGTATCTATTTTCACTTGCCATACACATTCTAAACCAGTGCAACACTACTGAGATTACGAAACACTAATCGTTACTTGGTTACCAAGTGTTACACACATGCTTGAAGTGATCGTAGTGAGTGTAATTTAACAATTTGCTTAATTGATTAAATTGAATTGTTATGCTAATAATAGAAATGTAAAGTGTATAAAATAAAATAAATGGATAAGAAAATAAAATAAAAGAAATGTGTAAGAAAAAAAATCTCAAGTACTGCAAGGATGAATCAAAGAGCTCGTCTTTATTGCCATACACAAGATGTGCTTAGGTACACAATGCTTGAATAAAGATCCATCCATACCTTGACCTCCTACTGTGAGCACATGGAAAATACTCTAACCTTCAAATAGACTACAAACGTTTTGCTACTTGACTACTAAAAGATTTCCTTTTTTCAATTATGTGCCTGGGCACTGTATTTATAGACTTAGGAGTAACTACTCTAATAATTAGAGTAACCACTCTAATAATTAAAATAACTGTTTCAATAATAATCACTCTAATTATTAGAGTAATCACTCCAATAATAACTCATCTAATAATTAGAGTAATCACTCCAATAATAACTACTCTAATTATTAGAGTAACTGCTCTAATAATAACCACTCTAATAATTAGAGTAACTGCTTCATCATACCCCCACGACTAAATGAAAACTCATCCTCGAGTTCCTTTCAAAATACTGGGAAGGAATGAGATTATTAACTAATTGACAACAAATGGTTGAATGGGATGATAGACTCAACATGCCCAATGAACAGATCAATAAGCATATTACAACACTAGTGTTCATGAACATTGTGGTGAACACTTGTACATAAATGACATCCAAGCCTTTATTTGGTAGCTTGAAGAGAAAAAGAAAGAGAGAAAGAAGATGGAGCGTGTTGCCACCAATGCTAAGATTATGCCTTCCATTGTTTATCCATAGCCATGCCACCAAACTTTCTCCTTTTGTAAATGCTCTAGTTCTAGTCCATGCTAAGTGCTTCCTCCAAGCCAAGTCCATTGTTTGTATGATTGTCATCTGCACATACAACACAGTCACAAATGAGCAAGGATAGATAATCCATAATGTAGTTGATACCTTGCCTCGATATAAAGCACATTGGCTGAGTTGTGGGTATGGCAGAAATTGGTTTGAAGATTTATGATTGGCAACTAACCAAGGTGTAGGGGTTAGGAAATTAGTAAAATGGAAAAAATTGAAAAATTTGTGCCAGGACCCCCATGACTAAGATCGAACCTCTAGTAGCTATAAGATGGAAAAACATGAGGAACAAGAAAGATGAAAAATATCAACAGTAATGCCAATAAAATGGATGTCATAGATGGGAATGAAAGAAGAAATGATTAATTGCAAAAAATGTTTAAAGGAAAGAAGTTAACAATCACACCAAAATAAATATTAGTGGTTCCTCCCCAAAGTAGGCTCATGCCTTTTATGCCCTGATAAACCCACAAACCAAAGAGTCTACAGGCTCTAGGAATGTTATTTGGAAGAAAGAGTTAAAAACTTACCCACAAGAATTCACTAAAGAAAAATAATGCATCAACCTAGAACGAACTAATGATAAAACTAGCAATGAGGTGGAAAATGGAAAGAAATATGGATAGGAGAGAATGAAATGGAATCCCAAGAACAAGGTTGTATAAAGCCTCTTATGTACTTTATGGTTAATGTGACTAAGTAGAACTCATCCCAAAGTAACAAAAATTCTTCCACAAAAAGTTACCACCATTCCAAAGAGAGCGAGATGAAGAAAGAGGAAGTGAGAAAGGGCCTTAATTAGAGAGAACCTTCAGACATGGTGATGAGACGCGGTTTTCATCGGCTGCGATATTGCGTACGCGATATCGCAGCTGACGCGATATCACATCCCCCGCGATATCGCAGTCTGCTGCCATGTCTATAAATAAGAGGCAGCTCTCCCTTGTTTAAGGATCCTAGTTTTAGTGTAGCGAAGCTCTGGCAGTTTGATCCCTCCAAAGTTAGAATTTTTCCCGTGTCTACCTGCAGTGTGGTGAATGTGATTGTACAGTGTCTTTATTCGGGTGTGCCGTACTTGGACACGCACATGATCGGCAATAAATATCGAGATTACTTCATCATTGCAGCATTCACTTAGTTTATTTATTTGTTAGTTATTTAATGTTATTTATTGCTTTCATAGAGCGGTGTGAGTACGACTTAACTACGAGCATCTACGGGTGTGTACGGCTAGTTAAGGAATCGGTTACTCATCGCGATTAGTTTCTCACCCTTAAAATCCTAGAAGCGGAATGAGTACGACTTGATTACGAGCATTTAAGTGTGACTGCTTGGTAGCCCAGTGGTGTAGCTAAGGGGATCTACACTTGGTAACCCAGTGGCATATTTGGGGTCTGTGCTTGGTAAACCCAGTGGCGTACCTAGGCCTATGCTTGGTAGTCCCAGTGGCAGTCGTGCACGAAGTCCAAGATGTGTACGGTTGATCAAGGAATCGGTTGCTCGTCGCACTTAGGCTAGATTAGATTTTCTTACCCTTTTCCTCTTAGCTTAGATTTAGTTAAATATTATTTTCCACTGCCATCAGGAGTAGCATTAGAATTAGAACACATCATACACCTCATCTAGACTAAACCATACGTGACATATGCAAAACTAGTCTAGATGGGAAGACAACGAACTGCGACCTAAGGCTAACTATCTAGGTGCCACAACTAGTCCATCTGCGGAGTTCGACCGGATCGCGCGTGTGATGCTCGTTTCGTATGGTTGAGTGTAGGGGTACCTCGCCACTCATCACATGGGTAACATATCTTTTCAATTTCATAACCAGTTCTTGTAGTCCATATTACTTTATTATGTATAAGAGATGTGCTTTGAATTCTCACTCTCTTTTTCTGTTGTTTTTTTTTTTGCATGAGAACCACACCATGCAAAGACTTATTTTTATTCACTCAGCTTCCCAATTTTTGATCAATGTTAGAATGGTGGAAAACCCAAGAAAAATCATCCAGGCACCCAAGAGAATGGCTAGCACAAATGCATTGAATTCCCTTGAAGTCACATTCATTTCATCCTTTGAGTCTTTTCTTGGTTTGAAAAGTACCTAGTCGCCAATTCATTAAAATTTTACCTAGAAAAAAGGGACTATACATTTCCAAGCCAAAGGAGACCATAGAGTTATATGGATGAGTGGGCGGTGTGGACTTATTGCCTATTTTACCAAAAGAACCATACCTTAACATCAACATCACAATTCAAAGGTAAAAACCAAACAATAGTAATCAATATGGTATAATTCAATCCACCATCATGAACACTTATTGGATGATGAATAAAAGTAATTAAGCAAATAATGAAATAGTAAAAATATGAACGATGGTGTAAAAAAAAATAATAAAGTTGAAAGAATGTGTAAAATAAAATATGTGTAAAAAAAAATTCAAAAAGAACTAAGGGCCTAGAACAGTTAGCATAGGTGGCCATCTCCCCCCATGACTAAGTTGAAAGGAGAAGATCTGAAATAGTGATCAAGGTGATTCATCAACAGAGGTAGCATGTGTACTAGCTGTCCTAAGCTCATGGAAAGGTTTGGTTTGTTGCACATTGACCAACAATTTCTTGTTTGGGCTTTGAGGTTTTTATATTGTCATGGCCCCTGAAGGAAAAGATGCATAAGTAATATAAGGTCATTTCCATAGTATTTGAAATTTAGTACGTTGTGGCACATGTGTGGATTCTAGTAGAGAACCTTATCTCCCAGTTCATATTTAACTTTCCTAATCCTTAAGTCATGACGTTGTTTATTGAATGCCTTGTGCAACTCGTTAGATGACAGGACAGCTAATCGGTTTTCATCTAGCAAGTTAAGGGTTACTAACCATTGTTTCTATGCTAGATCAAGGTCAAGGTTGAGGTCACATGTTGTCGATAGTGTACAAAGCTCAATTTGAATGCTAAGCATTGGTAGTTTGTCGTACACTAACTCATAGGGAGAGTAGCCTGTAGGGAGTTTTCATGTGGAGCAGTATGCCCAAAGAGCATCGTTCAGTTTAGTGCTTCAGTCTAGCCTAAACTTGCTAATGGTTCGCTTGGGGGTGGTATGGTGTAGCCTATTTATGCTTAACCCCTAAGTGTTGCATTAATTTTCAAAAGGTTGCACCTATGAAGTGTGTAACATTGTCTAAAATAAGTGCACATGGCACACCAAACCTATTTATGATTTGTTGTTGAATAGATCATGCAGCTGTAGATGATGTACAATCTTTAACAGTAGCTAGTTCAGCCCATTTTGTTAAGTAATCAATGGCAACAATAATATAAGCTTTTCCATTGGACATTGGTGTAATTGACCCCATAAAATCAATTCCCCAAATTCTAAAGGGTTCTAACACTTAAATCCATTATTGTGGATCCTTCATTCTAGCAGTTATTGCCCCATCACATTGACATCACTCACAAGATTGGATGAAACAATGGGTGTCTCGAAACAATTTAGGTCAATAATATCCTACAAGCAGGATCTTGATGGCCATTCATCTCCCAGCGTAATGACCCCCACAAGCACCCTAATGAGCATCTTGGAGAACTCGCAGTTGATCTATATCAGGAACACACCATCGAACCAAGCTATCGAGATATACCTTGCAAAGTTGCCCATTGAACCCCTTAAAGTACTTGGCTCAGTGAAGAAATTATTGTTTCATCTTAAGGTTTAATTCTTGTGGTGTTTGTTGGGTGAGGAGATAGGTAAGAATGCTATTGTACCAGTTTGTCTTTGTGTAGTAGCTAGTATGTCCAAAAAATGATCGAATATCTTTGACAGTTTCCGGTTGATGGGTAATTCCTTGGATAATTTTGATTTTCTCAAGGTCTACCTCTATCCTTGTGTGTGAGATTTTGTGCCCTAGTACTATGCCTTCTTGTATTATCAAATGGCTTTTTTGCCAGTTGAGCCTCAAATTGGTTTCTACACATCTTTCTAACACTTGCTCCAATCGGTCCAAGGCTTGATCAAAGGTTTCTCCATAACTAGAGAAGTTGTTCATAAAGACTCCATGCCATTCCCTATTTGCNAACTAGAGAAGTTGTTCATAAAGACCTCCATGCCATTCCCTATTTGCTGCTGGAATATGCTTAGAACTAGTTATTGAAATGTTCCAAGGGTATTGCAGAAGCCAAACGACATTTTTTTGTATGTGAATGTTTCCTACGGACTAGTGAATGTAGTTTTCGCTTAGTCTTCTAGGGCTATTTTTGTTTGGTTATATCCACTATATCCATCTAGAAAATTGTAATAGTGATGCCCTGTGATGGTGTCTAAGACTTGGTCGGAAAATGACAACAAAAAGTGATCTTTGAATGTTTCCATATTTAGTTGCCTAAAATCTATGCACACCCTCCATTTGCCTTCCTTTTTAGGCACAATAACTAAGGGCCTAACCCATTTGTTATCAGAAATTAGGCATAATAACTAAGGGCCTAACCCTTCAACTTAGGGTTCAATCACCTTTGCGATTATCTTCGAGGCTTCATGGAGGGGTTAGTGTAAATTCTATGTTGGCATATCCTAGGATCTATTCTAATTAATTCGGGATATGACCAAGCAAAGGCTTCTGACCATTTATTTATTACTTTTAGCAGTTCTTCTTTCTATTGAGGAGCAAGCTTAGCATTGATAATTACCATTTTTTCATTTTTAAGGAACTTTTATTCCATACCCATGGGCAATGGTTTCAGCTTGAGGGGCTCCTACTTAAATTTCTCATGGATTTCCACCTTCCCCCAGTTGATATTTTCAAGGTTAAGACTTGGAAGTTGGTAATGCATCTATGCTATCGATGTAAGCATAAGTCAAACCCTCAGTTGGTTTCATGCATATGAGTGAACTACTTTCTTGATTAGTTGTTAGCCATTGGGTGTCTCCTTGTCATGTGGCTGCTACATATAGGCATCTTTGTATGTTAATCACTTTTCCACACTAATTGCATGTAGGAAATACTAAACTTTGCACAAACCATGACCTCTACATGCAATTACATCCTGTGTCACTATATGTGATGCACAGAACTTTCTTCTTCTTAATCTTTTCAAATGTATTTTTCTTTGATATTTCTAGGACAAGATCACAAATTCCTAGGCATGCGTCGATGGTGCTTAGCCATGCTCTTCCCATTATGATTGGAAAGTCCCCCTTACCATTATTTACCTGAATCACTAGAAAGTCAGCTGGGTATGACCACCCACAAATAGTGGTAACAATGTCTTTTACTAGTCCTAATGGGATAGTGATGGATTGGTCAACCAACTCTAAATAGATGTTGCTCTTTTTCAATGGAGGTAGGTTCTAGGCCTTGTACATTTCTTGAGAAATCAAGTTGACATCGGAACATGAATCTAAAAGAGCCTTGCATGATGCATTTCTAGTGATTCGTAAGTATATTAGAGGACTTTTAGGACCAGAGAATTTCCTAGGAAGGTGGCCAACTTTAATCCAATTGGTGACAACATGTGTTAGCATGACCATATGCATTGACTATGGTGATTGGGTTGAAGGAGGCTCTAAAGTTTTGATTGATACTGAGGCATCTAAGGAATCAGCCGCTTGTGATTGAAAGGGCTTGGTTGATCTATTGGTTCTAAAGAAAGGTCTTTTCTTCATGTGGTTGTTGGAACCAATAGTAGGTTGAGAGTTAACAACCCTTGTGGCATTACGTTGTTGCAGCTAGGTAGAGAATTCACCCTGCATCGCACGAGTAGGTGGTAGTGTAGTTATTGGTGAAAGAGATGTGGCTGGATGAGAAGGATGATATGCTTGCAAAATAACACCTCTAGAAGAGGGAGTCTCATAATACTCAAGGACTTAGTAGTGAGGTTGAGGAGTGATGTGACCAGTAGAGTCACGTGGGGAGATTGGCTGCTGCACGTAATATCCATATGGGTCAGGTTGTTGGTAAGGCTACTATTGCCTTGGTGGTGGCATTATCAATGATTGTGAGTACTGTCACTGTTGATATTACTCAATTGGTTGTGGTGGAATTCCACTAGGATAATATGTTAAGGGTTGGTGGAATTACCTTGGGTTACCTTGAGGATAAGGTAACCTTTGAGGTGTTTGCCTTTTGTTTAATCATGGGTTTAGTGCATACACCCCAAACTCCTGTAGATATGAGATTATAGGAAAACATCCCTTAGGATCCTCATATTGACATATCTCACATCCACTATCATTTTCTATTTTCGATTCCACAACCTCTTCAATGATGGTAACTTTTCCCTTAACCTTGCTATGTGCATGTTCAACGTCTTTCCTTTTTATTTTTTCACTACCTTGCTCTCTAAACTCTTCTACTATTTTAAGAATAGTTTGAAATCTATTGTCTAGGGAATTCCACATTTGTTCTACCTTTACCAAAACTTCTGATGTCATCTTTTGGATAGGCAAAGTTTTCTTATTCACCATCTCTTTGAGTGGTAACTCTTCTTCATCCTCACAAAATCTTACTCCCCTCTTTCGAAGGGAAGGATCTCGGTTATACTCTTCTGCACTTTTTCTCTTCCGTAGCCCACCTTCTTCCTTATCAACTTGCTCTAATAGTTTTTGAATTTGATGAGACCTAAGCTCGAATAGTCTTCCTTGGACATAAGTTCAAGGGTTCTTCTCATTTCATGCCTAAGCCCATCCACGAGATGGCGTTGTTGATCCCTTTGCGAATAATCATGGCTAGGAAAATGATGTAATAGTGCATAGTATCGGCCCATGATAGCATCCAAGGGTTCATGTCCTCCTTGTTTCCAGCCTTGGATTTACTTTCACAAGTTAAACACTCAGGAGTACGTTTGGTACTTATCATTAAATAGTTCTAACATAGTACTCCACCTATGAATGGATTCTAGTTCTAAAGACCGATACCAGCTTTCCACTTCTGTAACTAATGTCTATGGGAACAACTTAAGTTTTTACCATTCATTCTCTATGTTCTGTAAGGTATACACATCATAGAATGCTTGTAAATGATTCTGAGGATCAGTGTTCTATCCCCCTTCAAATCATGGAATATTGTTTATATCTAATCTCTTGATCCTACTATCTTTTTGATGCCTTGTTGGAATTCTAACAGCCTGAGTGATGTCCAACATACTTTGAGTAGTGAGGAGAGGTTCATCATGATTGTCTTGTCCATGGCATTTATCATGCCTACATTGTTCCCTACTCTCCCTTTTTCTATGTCATGACTCTCTAGAGTGCCCTTGTCCCCTTTCCTAGCTATTTCGTCTATGACTTCCACTTTCCCTAGCTAGGAAAGGGGACAAGGAAAGGGGACAAGGGCACTTTAGATATTGAAGAAGAGGATGAAGGAAATGATGAAGGTGAAGAAGAAGGAGAACCGTTAACATGATAGTGTCTACTACCTTCTCTTTTGCGGTTTTGACCCTAATCATAGTTGCCATCAAAATGTCTACCTTTATCATGAGTTCATGTCCTTTTTCTTGGATCCTTTGTGCCTGGGGTGTCAGAACTTAGGTTATGAATAGTGGAATGAAGGTCCTGATACACAATCCCTTGGCCAAAGTCAAGGGGAGAAATATCGTTATGTGGGTGACTATCTAAGGTAGGTTCACCACCCTCATTTTTGCTTAAGACATGTGGGGCATCCTAGGATCACTTAACCTTCAAAGACTTATGATGTCTCTCCTGTTGCAAGTCCCTTTGACATTATGCCCCTGTGGGATGGTCTTCTCTTGATTCATGATCTTGCACAATGTATTCTGCATGTAAGTGTGGCATGCCAATTCATGTAAGAGCACGAAGAAGCATGCTCAGGATTGAACAATCAGTAGGTAATACTATGTTACCTTCTAAGTCTCGCCAATGTAGTTGTTCGCCTTGATGAGGGATAAAAGTGAAGTCTAGTATATACTCATTAGGATGAATATATACCACTCGAACTTGTTGAGGGATTGGCAGATCAACATCATGTGTATTATGCTGCCAATTATTTCCTATTTCAGACCTAGGTAGTGAGGCATTTTCATACAACGAAGGAGACATACTTGTCTGTTAAGTGTGCAATGTATTCTGTTTTATTATTTTCTCAACCAACCCTAAGGGTTCATTCCAATGATGTGAATTATTTCCTATGTTTTAGTTAGCATACAAACAACTAAGTCCCTGACAACGATGAGTGGCAAGGTACCTCTATGCTCAACCATACGAATATGAGTGTTTCATGCATGATTCCATCAAATTTCAAGGACTAAGTGCTTATGTGCTCTTATGGAACAAGGACAAGTTGGTTGATCATTATCTTCTCAAGCTTACTTGTATGTCACGATTGTATGATTAAGTAAGTTTGAGTTATATGATTTTTATAATTTTTATGTTTTTATGTCCTGCTGCTAATAAGGGAGGAGAGATAGATAACTAAGTGACTAATTTAACTTAACTACTGATTAACTAGGCTTTAACTAATCCTAACACTAGTATCTATTCTCACTTTCCATACACATTATAAATCAATGTAACACTACTAGGATTATCAAACAATATAACACAAACAGTTGAATTACTCAGAGGTGGAAACATAGTACAAACAATATAACGGAAACAGTTCAATTACTCAGAGACAGAAACATAGTATTTAGCGGATCAGGAAACTATGCCACGATCGTGGGAAATGTTTATGAAATTACTTCTGACTCATTTCTTATCACATAAATAGCCACAGTGCGAAATACTCAGCAATTTAACATTGTAGTTTCTTTACAAAAAATTAATTTTATAAATCTCTATGGATTCGGACTGTTTGTTTACGCAATATTTTCTGCGAGAGATTTGCAGAATCACGGGCGGAAGTATTGAACTCAAAAATGTCTCAATTTTTTTTGTGTTCGTTGTTACCGACCCCCTGACTGACAGACGGGCAGAAGTTAGAGGAGATTGACAATGGTTGGAGCCTGCAAGGAACGGAATTCTGTATTAGACCTCAGCGGATGACTACGTTGACTGCCAACCGCGGCAGAAATGCCCATTCTACCTCCACTTAACTCCGTATATATTTATATATATATATTCCCATGCTACCTTGACTTAACTCTATATATATATATATATATAGGTTACCTTCAGGTGAGGTATTTGTTCAGGCGCAGTTGCAGGATTAGCATCGAGGCTCCGGTTACTATGTTTTTTTACCTGCATGACCATCACTGATCATCACGATTCAAAGCCAGCTAAAGTAGCAAAGGAGTACATCATCAATGCTTAAAATATTTCCAAGAATAATCTTTCTGAGCACAGATCACGTTTGTGTTGGCAGTGTTGTCCGCCATTGCAGATGCAGACTAGTACATATTAGCCCCATTTCTGAGTTAAATTTGTTCGTGAGGCTTTTCGGTGTCCTCCTGTCTCTTTATTTTTACAATTTTAATGTATTGTCTTTCTAAATTAAATAAATTTTTGCATGTAAAATTTATACATAAAAATTTTTATATGTTGAGAAATATATAATGATGAAAATATGAAATGAAATGAAGCTTTATTAAGCTCTAAGAACCATAGGATCTATGGGACAGATACATTTTATGTTTTCATTAAAGATAAAGATAGACTTTATAAATTGACCAAGCACCAATGGGGCCATCGAAAACAAATCATCCAGGCTTTTCCCCATAGTCATAGCACAAGAAAGAAATAGATGTAACTCATCTTCAAGGACTCTTTATCTGCAAAACCTCCAATTGCACTATTATTTGTTGTTCCATTTTCAATTCTAAGATGATGAAAACTTTAGTGAAGCTTGCTAATAGCATTTGGATACTTATGAAAATAGTGCTTTAGAGATAATGACCTTCTACATTTAGTTTATTAGATCTAATGTGATGTAAATAAAATTGTCTCTTGCCTTCTACATTACCCCATATATGTGTTAAAACATTCTATTCCTCACAAGAGATATTCTATTTTCTTAACCATTTCATCACTTGAAAATACCAACCACTATCTCACTAATCCCCAAGAACTATTTTAGAAAATTTATCTTACCTTGAGATATGTAAGCTATGAGTGTATGTAATGAATTGGTGGTACAAAGCTTTTACTTTTGAAGGTAATAAATCACCTTTACATACTAGCATTGAGTAAGGTATTTGCATCTTCACTTTTAACTCATTAAGAAGAAAAGTTTTTGCATTCTTTCAATATCTTTCCAAAGTTTAGCACTGAGTATTGATAGTCTAAAAAATTTATTTTTTGACCTTCTAAGAATAGACACTTAAATTCTTGCACTTGTTTTTAAAAGCATACAAAGTCTTGAAACATCATGTTATTTTTCCTTTGATGCACTTCCCCCATATGTAATTGTTCATATAAATGAGACCCAAATATTTAAAAGAATCTACTATTTACACTTTGATACCTCCAAAATTGAAGTTATAACAGTTATTTCATGTACCTCAAATCATCAATTTAGTTTTTTCTACATTTACTTGAAGACAAGATGAAAGATAATACTTTTCTAAATTTGTAACATATTTTGCATGCCTTTCATACTAATGGAGATCAAGGTAGCATTATCTATATATAAAAAATGATTCATTGCTTGGGATCCAATTTTTGATAGTATGACTATCTTGCTTGTTGCTTAACCATTCTTGTATTTCATCAATAAAGATACTGAAGAGAGTGGAAGAAAGTGAACAACCTTGCTTAACTCTAATTTTTCTTTGGAATTAATTTTGTTTTGAATTATTATCTGTAATTTTAATAATCACTTCTTCATCCAATCTTTTAGTTCATGTAATCAAATTAAAGGGAGGAGAATTTTATGAAAGTGAAACCATAGTTTAGTATGGATCATTAAATCATACGCTTTTACAAAATCAATACAACAAACTCCATGTAGTGTCGAAGAGTCCATGTAGTGTCGAAGAGTAACTAAGTAATCAATAGTAAAAGGATTTTGTCTAAAACTTGCTTAACATATTACCCTAACCTAGTTACCTTCAGCCTAAGAAATAATTCTCTTTTCTAGTAACATGCCCACCAACTTAGCAAAAATATGACTCACAATGATCATTTGATAATTTTTTAAATTATTTTTATTTTCCTTTTTATATAACAAGATAGCTTTACTAGTTTTCCAATGTTGATTTAGTACTTGCTTCACTATTGAATTTAATTTGTACCAAATTTCTATATGAATAGCATATCCTGCCCACTTTAATAATTCTATATATAAATGATATGAATTTTAATACCCTCTGTGACTTCCTCAAGAGCAAATTGGAGAGTTTATTATTATATAATAATAGTAGAATTATCATCTTGTCTTGTAAATAGATTATTCTAAAATGAATAAATATCTTGAAAAGAAAAATTTAATGTTGAAGAGGCTTTATGATGAAAACATTGCCACAATTTTCTTGGTTCCTTCTTTTCATTGATAAATTTTATTCTCTTAGTTCAAGTATTTATATGCCTTAACTAAACTTTGGTTGTGACTCTTATTTACATTCTTAATATTTTACTTGCAATCCTCATCAAACCAAGTCTTGTGAGCACCTTTTTATTATGGATGTAAAATTTGCTTAGTTACTATAACCAAAATGTGCTCAACCTTTTGATATTGTCTTTCAAGAGCCCATTTGTTATGTGTTGCATTTAGATATTTTTCCTTGACTATTGATGAATCATGTTTTACATGAGCCCTGATATCTGGTATGCAAAATTAGGGTGGCCATGATATTAGGTACTTGATATCATGACCCAAGATGTGATATCAAGTATGTGATATTGCAAGGTATTCCTGGGCTTATAAATATAGCCCTTGGGTACATGATTCAAGGGAGTTTTTGAGTTAAGTAGCAAAATTCTTCTAGGTTGTTCATTCAAGAGTTAGAATATTTTCTAAGTGCCCATAGCAGGAGGTCTAAGTGTAATTGGATCTTTATTTAAGTATTAATGTACTTGAACACACCATTGTGTTGGCAATAAAGTCAAGCTCTTTAATTCATCTTTGCAGCACTTGAGACTTTCTTTCTTTATGCATTTATACATTGTGATTTCATATAGTTCATATTTAATATTATTCATTTAGAAATTAATTTTGATTAATTAAGAAATTAATTAAAATATACAAGCATAACCCCTTTGAACATATGTATGACACTTGGTAGCTCAGAAATGGTTAGCGTTTGACAACCCAGCATGAAGTTCAGGATGTGTTCGGGAATTGGGGATAGTTACTTGTGTTAGGCTAGATTAGACAATAGTTCACTTAGCATTTAATTACTCTCACTTTCATTATTGTTTTAGGTGATCAAACTGATAAAACATAAAATGATAAAAATCTTATGCCTTAGTCACACTTAATGATACACTTGCATTTCACAAATGAGATTGGGAAGACAACAGACAACACAAACTCACCATTTAGCTCTAGCATTCTTGGTAATTAAAGTCTATAGAATTTGATTGAATCACACATGAACACTTGTGATTCATATGGCTAGGCATAAGGGTACCTCACCACTAATCATTGGCACTATTACCAAGGAATTTAGTTCTACGTGCGCTCTCTAAACTTAAATGAAACTTAGTAACCTCGTTGTTCAAACCCTAAGGTCAAATGTTATAAAAATAAAATTATTATTATAGCTAAATTAAATCTTAACCACACACTACATATAGATTTACTAATATAAAATATCTTCTTCTCACAGGAGCCTCTCTCTACCTAGGACAAACCAAGTGCCTCAATAATACCGAGTGGTATATGCTCATCCCAATGAGTATGTACCAGACTTCACCTTCATCTTATGTTAAGATGAAATGCTATAGTGGCATGACATGAAAGGCAACATTTTGTTGCCACCGGACCTATCTATTCTAGCTATGCTTCAGCTAATGCTTGCACAACATGGACTTTAACATCTTAACAAAGAGTATGATATGTGAGATCCCAATTCAAGGGATTACCATTCCCCTAAAGCACAAAGGTTAACAGATCGTTAGCTAGAGCAACAACATGAGCTTTTGAAGGGTGGGGTCAAACACTGTTCCATCTCTGCTTGGCCCATCTTTTTGGTG